>ML781893.1:108882-154536 GCA_009831015.1 Picea engelmannii | reverse complement strand
CCCCCCCCCCCCCGGATATGAAAACATCAGTGTGGGTCTTCTTAAAGACTCCTCGTTAATGGGTACCTTCCCCATCCCACCACCTGATGTTCCACATCCGTCTGTCACTTCAATCAACATGATCTCCACCTCTATTCACGGAACCCCTACATCTCACAACCCATGGATGGTACCCGACCCCGACGATCATCTTCATTACAGCGACGAAATGCCTTTCAGTCTAATCAAATCCGCCTATTAGGCATTTCAATTGGCAACTCCTCCTACCCCCTCTCTTGGTGATTTATCTCCATATCCTTTTCGAGCCATTTTTCCCATGGATGAGATGATTCTGTATGTTATGGAAGACACCCCCTGGGATGATGGACATAATCATTCCATCCTCTTCCTGGAACAACATACCATCGAGAGCTACCAATGGATCTTGACCCCGTCAATCGTTGTTGTCATTTCCACCATTCCCGAGTCTACACGCGATGTGTTTTTTGAAGGGAAATTAAGAAATATCTCACCCACCATTCCCCTCAACATATCCATAAAACCTGGAATTGTCGAAAATGTGCATATTGGAGCTTCGTGTTGCCCTGGCGAAATCGTCACCTACAAGTCCCTTTTCAAAGAATTTTGTGATGTCTTCGCCTGGAGCTATGAATAAATGTCGGGTATTGACCTCGACATTGTGATACATGAGATTAAGACATACCCAGACGCCAAACCCGTCCGGCAATTCCTTCATCCAGTTCACCCACGTAAAGCGGCCGCTATCAAGCTTGAAGTCAAGAAACTTCTCAAAGCCAGCTTTATTTACCCAGTGTCTCTCACTGACTGGGTTTCCAATCTTGTCCTGATCAAATGCCTGCACAAGAACCATAAGAGAACAGTCAACAACTCATTTCAAACCTTGGCATATTTTTTAATGAGAAAAAATCAATTTGAAATTTCATTTTCCAGCCCTCGCAGGTGCCCCTTTGGCACAGTGCAAGATTCTCGCAGGTGCCCTTGAGGCCGCCTGCGAGAATCATGCATTCTCACAGCTCCCATATGGCTAGCCCGCAAGAATGCCAGGGCACAACTTTTGGCCCTAAAACAAACCCAAAACCTTGAAAATTGCCAATGAAAACAAAAATTAAACCATGGAAAACATAGGAGATCAAGAGCTTACCTCATTGACGAAGATGGTTCGCCAAATGGTCGCTTGTGCCTCTCTTGATCGAGAAACGAAATTCAGGGGAAAATGAGGTGTTTTGGGCAAAGTTCTTGGCAAAATCACAATGAAAATGGTAAAATCCCTTTTTACCCATATTTATTTACTTTTTACCTTTTTTGTTGATTTTTATATGATTTTGTCCATCAAACCTAATGCCTAATAGCCCTATGAGTGTGATTTTTTGCAGATATAACAACTTTGAAGTCAAAAGAAGGAGTACGGATGTTTTTTCTTTTTCATCGTATGTACAACTGCTTTTTATAATTTTTAGAAAAACTTCGAGCTCAGTCTTCGTTCGTTCTCGCGCTCGAAAATACATGAGAACATAACTGAGTGTACTTTTCTCGTCTTTTCGTACTCGTCATGGTAACACGAAAATGATGAACGTAAAGGAGTATCCTTTAAACTCTTTTTACACTCCATAAAAACAAAAATATTGCCAAGCGACCTTGTTTTGTTCATGCTCATAAAAGTATCTGAACAAAACGTTCGATGGGCGATAGTTTATCACTTTTTCGGTCTTGTCGAACTATTTTATGAAAAAGGAACTGAGAGAGTTCTCTTTAAGTGTTTTTCAGACTTTAAAAACATGAAAAACCCTCAATTTTTCTATCTTTGGACTCGTTAAACAAACATCAAAAGACCCGTAATGGGACCGAGCCACTCCTTCCTAGGGTTCATTAAACATACTCTGAGGGACTCGTCTGAAGGATGAGCTTACATCAACAAGCATTTTTTATCCTCCTCAAGCTTGCGTAAAAATAAAGAGGTACTCGCCTGAAATGGTGGGGGGGAATTTGGGAAAGGGATGTGTTTTCGTATTCATATTTTTGGCAGTAAGTGTCACTCTTAAACATGACACCCCCTATTTGTTATTTGAAGTCGGTTTCGGAAATCCATTTGTCTCTCATTTGACTTACTACAAGTTCATATCCTGGGTCGTCTATGAGTCAGTGCTTCCAAGTCCTTGGTCGTGTCATTCATATGTTCAAGAGAAGGTCATCCAAACCCATTATTGAGTCGGCCATCTGCAGTTGTCCATTCTCACCGTGTCGGCCTTCCCTATGTCCAATTCAACCTATACCATACTCTATTTCACCTTCAAAATCTGTTACTCATTTCATGTCATTAATGGGGGATACATCAAGGCCCTCCTGTGATGAGTTTTGTTCTGTTGACTCCATATCATTATCCAGAAACAAGACTTACAAATTATTTGGTACCTTGGAACTTGCATGCCTCAATGGCAGGTTTCCTCGCTTTCGACGGTGGGTTTTCATCATTGACCCCTGATCGGGAGATTCTGTCAAATGTTTGACCTCAACTCATTTATTCACATTCGGTGGATTGTACTAGTGTACCTTGGGAGTCATTGACATTAATGGTGATTTCCCTTGCACTTGTTAATGGTTTCATCAATGACCGGTAATCAAGTGGTTTCTACCATGTTCGACTTCAGCACATGTAATCACGTGGTTAGATTCGTACTTTCAGATGATGTGATTGAAGACCCTGGGTTTCATCTTTTTGATCCAAGTTGCGATGGAATATGTATAATTTGTAGACACATAGATCCACTCTATATGTCACGTGGCAATGTCGTCCTAATTTGAGTCTTCTCGCATAGATCCACAGTGTATTCCTGGTGGCTATGAAATATTTCTTATGGCATGGATCCACAGTGTATGATTGGTGGCCATGACCTACGTTCGTGATGTCATCCGTCTGTGATCTAAGTATGGGAATGCCTACCTCATAACTGGTATTATATTTTGTAGATGTTTGGTTGTTTGCAGGTTTTTGATTAGGTGCACTCCTGGTTTCTGACACACACACGTAGTTTACAAATTATTTTGGCTGTCACAGATTATGGCCTCATACTTTGGGGGGAATTTTGTTACATGTGATTTTGGTCACTCTGGTGATGTCTTAACAATGGTGTATTCAGGCTCATAACAAGGACTTTTTGCCTGAAAAAAGTGGCCCTTGTCTCCTTCCAAAAACATATTTTTAAAGTGAGTTTGCAGGCTGCCTATGGCCTAAGGTGCGAGAATCCTTCATTCTCACAGGCCACCTACACTTAGGGTGCGAACTTCTCACAATTTTCTCCATACACAGGGTGTGAACCTATTTTTAAGCTTGGAAAGGAGAAGAGGTCTCGAGGGTTCTAGAAGGGAATCTTCTAGAAAATGTGTTGGCATTCGTATGGTTGTCATTTTACTAACTTCTTAGATTTTATGGGATCATCCTCATCCATGTAACCATCTCTCCTTCTCCTATATATTGAAAGGTTTCTCATGGAAAAGGTTAAGGAAGATTGAATGAAGAATTGGTGAAAGAATTGTGTGAAAAACCCTGCTTTGACAGAAGCTTGAAAGCTCTATTTGGTCTATCAAGGGGAATTAGGTCTTCTTCATGCAAGTACAGATCAAATGTGTGTGTTGAAACCAAGGGTCACTGAAAGGGAGCCTGCAACATCAAGGTGATCAGGTTGTATCTTCTACTTTCAATTAATATGATACAGTGGCATGTCCCTTTCCCATAAAGTCACTCTTACTTTATTGTGTAATTCCTTGATCATATGCATAAGTTGACATTCAATATATTTTTCTATCTTCACTTTGGTTGGTTTGTGTTGTCTTGGACTTGACTTCACGAGAGAACCGGAGAAAAGCAGGAACAACAGAGACCCGAGGAAGTGATATAAAGGTATGTCACTTATTCCTTCCTATTAGCAGATTCAATGATTACAACTTAGGGAAAGAGTCATGTCCTGTCCTATTTTGTTCTAGATCTAGGTGGATCTAGGGAGATTTGTTAGTGTCTGCACCTACCGATTAGTCTGATAACACAAGGGGAAGTGAAACATCTATGGGACCCAATGGTTGCAATCACAACCCCACCTGAAAGGGGTTGTGGTCGGTTGAGCTATGCAGAGCTCGGTTGTAGCTATGATGGACATAGGGAAGGCTCTCATCCCATGTGTGAGGGTTCTTGGAATTAGACATGTGAAGGATATGCACAATCATTCAATTTACGACCTCTCTTTGGCCATCTGTCTAGGGGTGGAAGGTCATGGATTTGGTAAGCTTGGTGTCTAGAAATAACTAGAGACTTGACCAGAATGTGCTGAGAAATCGACTGTCCTGATCTGAGACAATGTTTTGTGGGTGTTAGAATTAGAGAAAGAAACAGAAAGTATACCTTTTTCAATTTTTTGTAAACTAGATCAGCAAGATCATATTAGATCTTAAATAAATCTTAGAACAGAAATCAAGAGGAAGACAATAGATCTGAAACTTAGATCTGAGCCATAGATATCTAAGCAACAAAATCAATAGATTAAGTTTCCGAGTAAGCATTAAAATAGATCTAACTTTCTAAGTAAGCATAACAATAGATCTAACTTTCTGAGTAAGCAAATTAATAGATCTGAACCTAAAAAATATTTCTAAGTATACACATCAATTAGATCTCAAACAAACTATGTTTCTGAGCATGCACATCAATTAGATCTAAACCAAATAATATTTATGAGCATGCACAATCATTAGATCTGTACTAATAACAATATTTATGAGCATCCACAACAATTAGATAATATTTCTGAGCATGCACAACAATTAGATCTTGAACTACACAATAGAAAAACTGAAAATACAATTTCAACTTACCTTTGAAGAAGAACTTGACACATAATTGTGATGATAAGCCTTTGAATATGCTCAGATAATTCTAGGTCTCAACCTAAAGGGGTTATATCTCTTAACAATGAGAATGTAGGACTGATTTTCCACCAAGGAGAAACCTCACACAAAGACCACAAAAACCCCAAGCCGAAAAATCCTGGAAACAAACCCTTGTTCCAGTTCAAACCCTTGTTCCATTCCAATGTGGTCAATCTGCAAGGAGAAAAACAGATGACGGTTTCCAAAGGTGAAGGGCTAGCAATCTAGCAAGGAGGTCGTAGCCCTAAAGGGTTTCAGATCATCCCAAAGAATGGGACGGAAGCCACTTAGGAGAGGTATGGTGAAAAAATTAACACACATCAAACCCTTGGAAACAGTGAAACCTTCAGTGAAAGGGGCGGTAGACTCTTGGAAACAGTAAACCTTCAACACACAACAACTCTCCACGACACTTCTGGCAGTAGTAGAATTACCCTCCACTCAGCAATAAAGGAACATGAAAACAACAAGGAAAAGAGGTCGTAGTTGCCTATCAAGGGGAGGTCGCAGCAACATTCAAGGGGGGGGCGCAACAATAGTCAAGGAGAGGTCATAGAAATAGTCAAGGAGAGGCCACAGCAATAGTAGAGCCTTAGAGAAATCCGCCACACTTGAAGAGAAGAGAGTGTGAGTGTCAAGAAAAATGAGAGGAGAGGTTTCTATAAATAGTTTTTAGGCTAGGGCTAGGTTATAAAAATATAATTAATAAAATGACATATTAAGTTAATATAAATATTAATTTAATATTCTTATTAAGACCTAAAAACAAAATTACAAGCCCCCACTCAAACCCAAACTCAAAACCAAAGGGGTGAAGAACAATCAAGGGGTTAGGAGAGACATAAAGGTTTTCTTAGTGGCAACACATGTCCATATGATTCTCAAGGTAACCAATTAACTTTATCATCACTGCATAAGGGGTGCATCCCAGAATGTGTTCATGCTCATCTTCATAATCTCTCCTAGGTCCTATGGACCATACTGAGAGAGAGGAAGAGGATCACACACAGACACATCTTGGTATTACACCAATATCTACCTGATCAAAGACTAGGTTTCCCCATAACACATATGGGGTTTTCTCCACCAAGGTACAAGACCAAGGATCAACCCATGCTTTAGGCATGGATACCCTAGAACACATCTATGGGCCCTAGACACTTCTAGGGACTTATATCAACCACCAAGGAACACATCCAAGGATCAATCCAAGCTCAGGAAAAGCATTCCCTGTAATTATATATGGGGAACCTAGAATACATCTAGGGTCTTTACTTCTTGGTCCCAGACCAAGAACCCCAGTCATCTACTGGGGACCCATACAAGGGTCTCTTTGCTTGGTCCCAGACCAAGAATCCTAGTTATCTACTGGGGGCCCTCACAAGCGTCTTTTTCCATGGATTCTAACTGCTTGGTCCTAGACCAAGAACCCCAAGAGTGTACTGGGGGGCCTAGTCCACAACTAGGGTCTTATACCATCCTTCAAGAGAATGGCTCTTGCAGCTAGATTAAATTCAACACTCCCTCTTAGCAAGAGAGGCATTCTCAGCAACACCAAGCTTGTCTTGAAAGTACACAACTTTTTTAAGGACATTGACTTGGTCAAAATATCTGCCATTTGTTCTATCGTCGTAACATATTGAATACTAAGAATTTTATTCTGTACTATGTCTTGAACATACTGATATCGCATCTCCATGTGTTTTGTCATAAAAACACAGGAATCGCGGAGAGCATTACACAAATCTATTTATCATAGTGAATTATCGTGGGTTCAAACTCAGCATTGAACAAATCTGAGAGTGGTTTTCTAAGCCATGATTCTTCTACACTGGCATCACTTATACCAAGGTATTCTACCTCTACAGTGCTCTAGCATATGGAGCCCTATTTCCTGCTGGACTGGAAGAACATATTTGAACCCAAGCTAACACAATATCTGGAAGTACTCTTCCGGTCCACTGTATTTCCCATCCAATATGAATATGTATAACTATGAAGCATTACACTTCCACTGAAGTGTATCTAATCCCATAGGCTATAGTCTCTCGAACATATCTCAGAAAAGGTTTAACAACAACCATATGAATATGCTTCGGTTCACACATGAATTGGATGAGGGAATTAACTACATGATAAAAATCTGGTCTAGTATGTATAAGATACATTAAGGACTCAAAAAATATCTTCCAGATCTGAAACCATATCTTGATCTTGTAGCTTCTTTAGTTTTGGAAATCATTGGTGTGGATATGGACTTACAGTCCAATATGCCAAGTTTGTGGATCATAACAACTGCGTACTTTCTCTTGTGAGAGAAACATTTCACCTAGATTATGTCACACCTCTAAGATCAGACCCGAGCCTTCAACTTCTATTGAAGAGATCCCTCTTAATATGAGCTATCAAATATTTCCTTTCCTGTAAGGAACAAATCATCCTAAGATAACAGGATGATTTTGTACAATCTTTATATAAAGATTGGTATCTACAATACTCATGGTGAAGCCTAGAATCTGTAGAGAGACTGTCAATACTTTCATACCAATATATCAGAGCTTGTTATAATCTATGGGATTCTTTCCCATGGATATCCTCTTGCTCAACTTCACTGTTAAGAAAAATCAGTCTTAACATCTATCTGGTGAATTTTTCAAATCAAAAAAACTATGACAAGAGAGATAAGGATCCTAATGGAAGTAAGGATCTTGTCATAGATAATCCCTTCTTTCTAGAGAAGTCATTAGACACAAATTTAACCCTAAAACTACCATTTGTTGTAGGTCATGGTCTAACTCATATGCAGGGACTATTCCCTTTGAGTCTCATAACATGCTTGCCTCCCTGCATGTGAAAATTGCCTCCCTCTGAACCTATAAGATCCTTAGACTTTGATTTGGTGTCATATCTCTTCAAGATGTTCTTAGTGCTAGTACCAAGTTTAATATGAAAAGTTGATTCAAAATTTTTGAGCTTCTTTGCCAAGGATAATGGCTCAATTACAATCTCATGACTCTCCATCAAAAAGAGATATATGTAGGGTTCCCAAAACGAGGAAAAATACCCCAACTACCAAGATAATTTGTTGGACTCCTTGACCAAGAAAATAACCCAATGTTACATGTTGTATTTCATATCAGATATAATAGATCAACATATTGTTGGGTTTCCAAACTAGGGAGAGAGACCTAGCATACCTCAATTTATAATAAGTATGTGATGAGATCACAACTTCCTTGGTCATATAGCAAAAATACATATGAGATTCTGACAGTATTCCATTGAGACATGGATTCATAAAATATGACAGGAAGGTAAACATATCTCTCTTGTTGTCATTTGTAGTCACAAAAATGAATGTAAATGGAGTATCCATGAACTTGCTTAGGCTGAAGACATACTTGTTCTTTGCAGCCTGTTACCAACTCAATCTATCTAGGACATCTTCTGTGTATGCATATGTTTGATATAAATCTGTCAGTTCAAGTAATTCCATATCTGTAAGTGGTTATCCCACTATCCTGTGGATAAAAAATTATTCATCCATATGCAACGAGTTAAAAATACGTCCTAAAGAATGAGGCCAAAGACTGCATTGTCCAAATTATGTTCTTACAAAAGTCAACCCACACATGTTTTCCTCAAATCCAAATACCAAAGTCATTTCCAAGTTTCCACCACTCAATGTATTGTGGTTAACTTTAATGCTCGTGTAATATTTATAGTAAAAAACATATGGATGACCATTAGGTGCATAAGGTGTTGTCATTTACTGAAGTTACATAGTTTCCCATTAAAATTTCTTTACCAGTGATTCTGTCAAAGCCATTTTAATTTACCAAAAGATTATTAAATGAAATCTAAGCACTTACCAAGCATTAGTAACAATAAAATTATAAAAGTTGAAACCTATCTCTTGTGATCTTCAATATGTTGTTTACATTCCCAATCCTTATGTATTAGATCTTTAACTAACTCGGCCTAGCTCGGAAGTGAGAAAGGGTAAGAGTTATGATTTAATTTTCAGTCAAAAGGAGAAGAGAAAAGTCTTGAAAATCAAGGGTAAACTAGAGGATTTACTAGAAGACCCCCTTTAGAAAACCAAGGATCCACCAAAGATAAAGGACCCTAGCCTCTAGATTTTCCTAACAAGGAAACTCTCCCAACTAGCTTTGGTAACTCCACCAAATATCCAAACAGGTTTACTTTGGCACCCAAAATTGCATCTCACAAGTGTACAAGACAATAAGCAAGATAGTCTTTCACTATCCTCTCCACATCAATCAGTCCAAAATAAAATGTGTAATGGATATCTTCTTGTCATAGAGGTAGTCCCAAGTGAGAGAAGCATGGCGAGGTGTTTAGAATTGGTTAAAGCATAGGCTTAAACTAAAGAGTCATTTTTCTCAGCTCAAGTAGAGCTTGCCACAGTCATACAGATCTCACTTGCTAAATAAAAACAGAGATGACAATCTTCAAAACTTTTCAAGTCTGTCAGTGACATAAAGGTTTAGATGAGTAGAAATAGTTTCCAAGGAGTATCTTTATGTTGGCTAGGATACATGCTAGACAAGATCTCTACACAAATTATTTTGAAAGAATAATTCTTAGCATGTGGAGATAGGTATCATCCTTGGACCTTGACCAACAATGCTCAATTAATATTAGAGACATTGAACTTTCTTTTATTCTCAATCTGTTCTAGTCATTTTCCATGTTAGAATTGAGGGGAAATGACAATAATTCAAGTTCCTTTCCAAAGGCATCACTGAGCATTAAACAATTAACTTTCCCAGGAGGTTTCAGGTCTAGGATGAAAAGACTACTAAGGAGAGTGAAGGTTGAAAATAATCCTGATCCAAGTCTTGCTAACTGAGTGTATAATATACACACACATTATAGCATGGAGTAAGAGATGAAGATATCCAAAGAGAAAGAGTTTCATTATTAATATTTTCCGAGGGTTTGAAAAACTAGTGGATTCATACTACTGGACTTCATTAAGGATAAAAACAAATCTAAGACAACTAGAGACATTTTCTCACTTTGTAGCTTAACATTATGGAAACCATGTTCACTTTTTCAAATCCACAAAGGAAGGAATTGCTTACTTTTAATCTGCAAAACAAACTCTAAGAATAGGATCTGAGCATGCTCAAGTCTACAATTCTTGAGCTCTTTTCACACCCTAAGCTCTGATACCATGTTAGAATTAGAGAAAGAAACAGAAAGTATACCTTTTTCAAATTTCTATAAACTAGATCAACAAGATCGCAGTAGATCTTAAATTAATAGGAAGACAATAGATCTGAAACTTAGATCTGAACCATAGATATCTAAGTAAGCAAATCAATAGATCAAGTTTTTGAGTAAGCATAACAATAGATCTAAATTTCTAAGTAAGCATAACAATAGATATAACTTTATGAGTAATCAAATTAATAGATCTTAACCTAAACAATATTTCTGAGTATACACATCAATTAGATATAAAACAAACTATGTTTCTGAGCATGCACATCAATTAGATCTTAACCAAATAATATTTATGATCATGCACAATCATTAGATCTATACTAATAACAATATTTATGAGCATGGGCAACAGTTATATAATATTTATGAGCATTCACAACAATTAGATCTTGAACTACACAATAGATAAACTGAAAAAGCAATTTCAACTTACCTCTAAAGAAGAAATTGACACATAAGTGTGATGATAAGCCTTTGAATATGCTCAAATAATTCTAGGGCTCATGGATCTGTTGGATCATGTTTTCATTGATGCCAATGGTTTGATTGATTGATGTCATTGATTGATTTCAAGTGATTGATTGATGTCAAAGGATTTATTGATTGATGATTGATGTAATATAATATGTATTTTCCTTGATGATAATGCATAGATGAAGATGGATCAATGAGTTGTCATTGATATGATGAAGATGGATCAATGAGTTGTCATTGATACATAATGAATATGGATAATTGTGGTTTCATTGGTATATGATGCATTGTTGGAAAAATGTATAGATGACTCATTATTGTCTTATCATGATTGATAAGGTGCACAAATGGATGAACTCCAAAGTGGTCCCCTTATGGTGAAATCCCTCACGGGAAGACGCTTTGTGGATTGAGTTATCCTAGAAGAATGGTTGGAGGACCCTTGCTCTCATTATTTTCTTATCATGATTTATAAGGTGCACAAATGGATGAACTCCAAAGTGGTCCTCTTATGGTGAAAGCCTTCACGGGAAGACGCTTTATGGATTGATTTATCCTAGAAGAATGGTTGGAGGACCCATGCTTGTATGTGGAATAATGAGATGAAGGACATTGAATTTTTTAGGTAAACTATCCTAGATGTATAGTGCTTTTCATGCCATTTTCGGTGGTATGTAGAACGTCACATAACTCCTCATGGTTAGAGAGTTATGGCCATGAGAAGTTGGAGACCTCGGGTTTGGGTAATGGACCCAAGTTTGTTTGATGGGTAACGGTATGAGTTATGATACATTTTAAGAAAATACTATTTTATATGGATATTAAATGTCATTCCATTTTTTATGTTATGTGTAACATCACATAACTCCTCACGGTTTGAGAGTTATGGCGTTACGAAGCTAGAGGACCCTCACATGTCATCTAGAAGCCCCAAAAGGTCAAAGTAGTCAAAGTGGTTTAAGGGTTTTTAAAAGGTAAATAATAAAGTGAAGTGATGAGTGTAATATAATTCAAAGTGAATAAAAAATAAATTATTTAAATAATAAATTTAATGGAGAAATTAGAAGTAGGTTAACCCTAAAATAAGGAAAGTGGGGTCAAGTGACCTAGAAGGTGTTTTTAAGGAAGATACTTGGAGAGTATAAATAAGAGGCAAGGCTCTCTAATTTTAATCACACTTGAGAATATTGAATATATATATGTGTCTGACGTAATCAAGGATATATAAGCCAAAATTATGAGGAAAGGTGAAGAAAATAAGGCTGAAATGCAAGGAAGGATAAATTCTTTTGATGGTGTTTTCTAAGGTATGTTATTTACAGGTCATCTCACCATTTTTGCTATAAAAAATTTTATATAATGATTCATACCATGAAATTGATATGACATTGAAAAAACATACCCAAGTATCTGTGGTAAAAAATTCATCTTGTGGTTCGTTTATTTTGGGAGTTACACTCTGTGGAAAATAGGGTTAGTGGCTAGTCCTAAAACTAGTCAAAAACAAGTGTTTCGGGTTAAAATGTCATAACTTCTTCATAAAAAATAAAAATTCAATGAGACCAAATGTGTTAGTTAGGGTACATGCTTTATTATATTTTTTAACAGTTTCAGATCAATTCAATGAACATTTTGTGCGGGACATGCTCTACAAGGTCGCTCTCTAGAATAAGCCAGAATTCAGCAAGGTATGCCATTTTTTCTATAACGCCTTTTCTGAGAGGTTCCAAGTAGTTCCACCTGGATAAATTGCATAAAAAAAACTGAATAATATTGTGTATCAGTTTCAGATCTTTATTCATTACAGGTACAAAGTTATGATTATTTCAAGTTGGGGTTGTTGACTAATCCAAAACTAGTCATGGTTGAGACAAGCAGTTGATGAGTTAGCACATACATGAGGTGTATAGTTTATGATGTTGGTACATATTGATGAGTCATTTTTTATGATTATTTGACACATTATTGGTATATACTTGGTACATGGTTGGATGCACTTGTTTATGGTACAGGTTGATTACAGGTTGGTTGGCACAGGTTGGTGCATGGTTGATGCACTTGTTTATGTTGACAGATCGATATATGTTGAGGATTGTTGCCTCATATCATTTGGTGTTGAGAATGTAAGTTGAGTCTTTCATATAGAGCTGGTGCTCTTGTAGAGTTGTACCCTATTCAGTTGTTGCAGAAAAACCCCCGAATTGAATTCCATAATAAAAAGAAAAATTGTACATACATCTTGTGTTCTTTGTGTTCCTTGTTAGATGATTTGTTGATGATATGTTGTTGATATGTATTCACATCTAACTGATTATAAATGACAGCAATGAGTAATGAGAAAATTTTGAATGTTAACTAAGGAGTTTTTGTGTAAGAGGGAAGTTTTGGGAAAAATATCCCNCCCCCCCCCTCTAAGTGTGGTAAGTGTGTCCAACAGGATCAACCTCAAGGGGTTAGATCTCTTAACAATGAGAATGTAGGACTATTTTTCCACCAAGGAGAAACCTCACACAAAGACCAAAAAAACCCCAAGCAGAAAAATTTTGGAAACAAACCCTTGTTCCAGTCCAAACCCTTGTTCTAGTTCAAACCCTTGTTCTAGTCCAACATGGTCAATATGAAAGGATAAGAATAGGTCATGAATGCCAAAGGTGAAGGGCCAGCAATCGAGGAAGGAGGTCGCAGCCCTAAAGGGTTTCAGATCATCCCAAAGAATGGGATGGCAGCCACTTAGGAGAGGTCTGGTGAAAACTTTAACACACAAGAAAACCCTTGGAAACGGTGAAACCTTCAGTGGAAGGGATGGAAAACTCTTGCAAAAAGTAAAACTTCAACACACAACAACTCTTCACATGACTTCTGGAAGCAGCAGAATTAACCTCCACTCAACAACAAAGGAACGAGAAAACAACAAGGAAAGGAGGTCATAGTTGCCTGTCAAGGAGAGGTCATAGAAACAATAAAGGGGAGGCCATAGAAATAGTCAAGGAGAGGCTGGAGAAACAGTCAAGGGTAGGCCACAACAACAGTAGAGCATCAGAGCAATCTGTCACACTTGAAGAGAAGAGAGTGTGAGTGTCAGAAAAAATGAGAGGAGAGGTTTCTATAAATATGTTTTAGGCTAGGGATAGGTTATAAAAATATAATTAATAAAATGACATATTAAATTAATATTAATTTAATTTAATATGTCACATTTAAATATTAATTTAATCTTCTTATTAATCCCTAAAAACAAAATTACAAGCCCCCACTCAAACTCAAACTCAAAACCAAAGGAGTGAATAACAATCAAGGGGTTAGGAGAGACAGAGAGGTTTTCTTAGTGGAAACACATGTCCATATGATTCTCAAGGTAACCAATTAACTTTATCATCACTTCATAAGGGGTACATCCCACAATGTGGTCATGCTCATCTTCATAATCTCTCCTAGATCATGTGGACCATATTGAGAGAGAGGAAGAGGATCACACACCAACACATCTTGGTATTACACCAAGATCTACCTTATCAAAGACCAGGTTTCCCTAGAACACATATACGGTCTTATACACCAAGGTACAAGACCAAGGATCAACCCATGCTTTAGGCATGGGTACCCTAAAACACATCTAGGGGCCCTAGACACTTCTAGGGACTTATAACAACCACTAAGGAACACATCCAAGGATCAATCCAAGCTCAAGGCAAGGATTCCTTGTAATCATATCCAGGGGCCCTAGAATACATCTAGGGTCTTTACATCTTGGTCCCAGACCAAGAACCCCAGTCATCTACTGGGGGCCCATTCAAGGGTCTTTCTACTTGGTCCCAGGCCAATAATCCCAGTTATCTATTGGGGGCCCTCACAAGGGTCTTTTTCCATGGCTTCTAACTCCTTGGTCCCAGACCAAGAATCCCAAGAGTGTACTGGGGGGCCTAGTCCACAACTAGGGCCTTATTCCATCCTTCAAGAGAATGGCTCTTGCAGCTGCATTAAATTCAACAGTGGGATTCAAAAATGTACCCAGACTCATTCAAAGAAGAGCTTGCCAGTGGCCTCTGCTATGATGCTCTTGTTGCAGGCAACCAGAATCACCATCTTAGAAAAGCGATCAACAACCAAAAAAACATAGTCATTTCCCTGCTTGGTGGACGGGAGGTCGTACATGTAGTCCATTGAGATGGATTGCCATGGTTTGTTAGGAGTAGGAAGAGAGTTGTATAGACCATGTTTCTTAGTGGTTGGTTTGGCAATAGTACAGGTAGTGCAGGACCTGATATACTTGTTGACCTCCTGTCGAAGTTTCATCCAGTAGAAATGTATTTGTAGCATCGCCACTATATTTTGAATGTTGAAGTGTCCTGCCACCAAACTGTAGTGGTCTTCATGGATCAGCTTCACTCACTCGCTTGATGGAACACAGATATGGCCTAGATGACACAACAACCCATACTGAAGATGGAAATTATTGACAACTGCATTTGCACCCAACATTTGGTAGGTGGTGGCAAAGTCTGGGTCTGTCTCATAGAGTTGGGGCCATACAAATGTCTCATGGCCACAAGAGTCTAGCACCGTGGTGAGTTCCGCAACTGGTGGTTTGTTGAGGCAATAAGCGATGCGGTTGGTGCTTTCTATTTTATAATTGATGTTGAGGTGGAACTCCTGCAAGTATGTGGACCACTTTTGATGGCGGTCATTCTGCAATTTTCCTTGTGTCTGCATGAATTGCAGTGGCTTATGATCAGTGTGGATGATTGTCTCCTTCCCAAGAATGTAATGTCTCCACCGGAGGCAGTCTTTCACAATGGAGTACATTTCTTTGTCATAAGTAGGGTACTTACGGACAACATCTGGTAGTGTCTCACTATGATAGGCGACGGGGTGGCCGTGCTGAGTGAGAATGGTGCCCACAACATAGTCTGAAGCATCTATCTCAATATCAAAGGGTTGTTGTAGGTTTGGTAGTTAAAGTACTAGGGTTGAGAACAAGCGCTACTTCAAATCATCGAACGCTTTTTATTGGGACCGGACCCATGCAAATTTTTCCTTACCACCACCCCTGGTTATTTGGCTGAGGGCCCATGCAATATGGGAGAATCCCAACACGAACCTGTGGTAGAAATTGGCAAGGCCCAAGAAGCTCTGAAGCTCAGTGAGTGTGATTGGGGATTGCCAGTCACAGATGACTTGGATCTTATCTATATCCACATGTACGCCATGTTGATCAATGATGTAGCCCAGGTAATGGACCATGTCCATGTCGAAGGAGCATTTTTCCAAGTTGGCGTATAGCTTGTGCTGCCACAAGGTCTGCAAAATTTGTTGAATATGTTGCAAGTGTTCAACCCAAGTCTTGTTGTAAATGAGAATTTCATCCAAATACACCAATACAAAAGTATTTGTGAATGGTCATAGGATATCTTCCATCATCCTCATGAAAGTGGCTGGAGCATTTGTCAAACCAAAGGGCATGACCAAACATTCAAAAAGGCCTTCCTTTGACTTGAAGGTGGTCTTCCATACATTTGTTTGTTCTATCGGGACCTAGTGGTAGCCAGACTTCAGATCAATCTTACTGAATTATTTTTCCCCCATGAGTTGATCAAGGAGGTCATCGATTCAGAGAATTGGGTACTGGTTTCTGACTATGATTTTATTCAGAGCCTAGTAACTAATGCGGAGTTGCCAGGTTCCATATTTCAAATATACCAACATTATTGGGCTCTTGCAAGGTGATGATCTGGGACGAATGTGCCCCTTGTGGAGAAGTTCTTAGATATGTCACTTTATCTCCTCATTCTCTAACAGAGAGCAATGATAGACTGGCCCATTGGGAAATAATGCATCGGGGATCAGATCGATGAGATGCTTGACCTGGTAGTGCAGAGGTACCTCAGTAGGTGAGGAGAAGATATCCGAGTATTCTTCCACGACATTATCTACTTGCTTCTGATGTGTAGAGAGGTCAGCCGCAGAGACCCTGGATGTGGTTGTGATCTTTCTCTCATTCTGAGAGTGAATCACGAAGAAGAAAAACCTCCCCATATGAGAGATGACCTCCCTGCACTACTTAGCAGAGATCAAGGAAATAGCACTAGGTGGGACTGCCTTGAGTATCCTATACAATTTCCTGTTCAAAGTAATAATAACACTATGAGGCCTAGACTCATATACAGCATGATGTTTCCATAAATAAGGTTGGCCTAAAATAACATCACAAACTTCAAGAGGAGAGACATCACACAATACCTCGTCTTTGAAGGGCTTGATGTTGTACGACAGTCGACACTGTTGGCTGATGTAGAGATCGCTTCCTTGGCGGAGCCATCCAATGGTGTAGGGTTGTGGGTGCAGCGTTGTTGGCAGGGCCAGCTGCTTGACAACCTTTGTTGAGATGAGGTTATTTTGACTACTGCTATCAATGATGAAGTGCAGTGGGGTGCCTTTTACCCACATCTATGAATGGAAGAGGTGCTCTCTTTCTTGTGGCTCGTCTAGTTCACCAGGACGGAGCTTGGTGGCAGCAACGGCGGCACTGGGTTCTGTGTTAATGATCTGTCTTCCCCTTTCTGGTTCTGACTCAGAGTCAGAACCTACATCTGATTAAGAGACTTTCACTTCGGCCACCAGCGACTTCTTTGAGTGTAATTCAACAGTATTATGCCAAGGTCTCTTATGGAAGTCACACCACTTCCCAGTATCTTTCTTTTTATTTCCAGTGTCCTTCTTTGCTTGCGGCATGGACTGGTTGTCTTGATACTGTCCATATTTTCTCTATCCTTTGTTCTATGAGTTGGGGCCGCCCTTTCCTAGCTTTTTTTGTGAGGGGTTCCCAAGCCCAAATTGTCGTGTCTTTTGTTTGAGCTTATGCTCGATTTTGATGGCATATAGGTAGGTCGCGCCCAAGGATGAGATGTCTAGAAATTCCATTTCGTTTTGGATGTATCTATGCAGAGCATTGTGATACTTTAGCACCAGATGTCATTCTAAATCTTTGATGCCCAACTTGGTGCGCAAGGTATGGAATATATTTGTGAAATATGGCACTTCTTGGTCTCTTTCTTGTCGAAGTGTGGTCCATTTGGTATACAAGTCGTCATAAATTCTGACAGGGTAAGTATTGTTCCTTAATAGCATACCTGAAGGATTCCCATGTGGTTGTGACTGTAAATAATGAGGGTTTCTCTGTTTCCTTTTTCTCATAGAAATTTTCCCACCAATATTTGACATGGGGGACGACTTTGAGGAGCGCAAAAGTAATATTTTCTCTAATTGAAAATTTATGGACACAAAAATACCCTTCTAGTAGATTCAACCACTTTTCTACAGCATCTACGTCTATCTGACCTTCAAATATAAGAATATTGAAGTTTATTTGTACCTTGAAGGGGGTGGTGCCTCTGCTCAGAGAAGATGCATCACCTGTTGGTAGCCACAGAAGGATTTGCATGAAACTATCCATCATCTCGTTCCTCTATTGTGTGAGGGTTGTTGGCCATTGACCAAGTTTTGAGGTTCATTGGTCATGTTTGACCTATTTTTGGTACTTCGACAGGCAGACAAAGCGGAGATCGCGGGATCTCGGCCCCTCTTTAGGGATTTTTGGGTTTTTGGGCTATGTAAAGGGTATGGGGATGTCGGCCCATGGATTTACCCATGCTTAGGCCTATTTTGTAATATATAAATAGAAATCTAGGTGATTTAAGTAGTGATTGATGGCTGAGTGCTAGTACTAGCTATGTGTAAGAAGATGTGATTAAGACTTGGAGAGCTAAGTGCAAGTCATCTATAGTGCTTTGTGCACAGACTGTTTAAGGCTTTGTGCCTATATCTACCTGGGGAAGGAGGATCTGGCGAAGTGCGTGCAGATCTCATGTCCTATGTGAAGTAGTGTTCTGATGATTTGTTCCTGTAAGACACTTGATAGAAGATAATAAAGAGAAGAAAAGTTGGTGGACGTAGCCCCAGGGTGGGGGTGATCCACGTATATCTTATGTTATGGTTTCTTTATGAAATGTATTGATGTGTTTATGTGTTTACTTGTTTAGATGCTTTGATATAGATGAATGATAGATAGATCTGTTGATGTTATGTGCTTAATAATATGGTTGAATGCTAGATCTAACCTATGTGGATGTGCTTATTGCTTGAACATACTAGATCTGGTTCAATAATACGATGCTTTGTAACTAGGGTTTTGTCTTCGAAGTAGATATTGGTTTAATATTGATGAACTGTAATTGCTAAGTGCTTTGATAAGGTGTTATAATCACATATCTGTGTCCTAGCTAAGGTTGCAGAAATTCGAGTCCTGAAACCACCCATGCTTCTACCTCGGGTGAGACTTCATCTGCTTCGTAGGTGTTTCCAAAAGGGTCGGTATTTAGGGTTTTTTTGGTGCGTTGTTGTAGCATTGAACCCCGGGTCTACCCCTGTTCCAACAAATGGTTATGTTGTCGGGACCTGAAACTATGATTGTTGGGAACTGAGGAAGAAGAAGCTTTGTGTGAAGATCTGACCCGAAACTGTGATTGTTGGGAACTAAGGAAAAGAAAGAAAGCTTCATGTGTAGATCTGTTGCTTGACTTGTGAAGCTCTGTGCTGAGGAAGGAGGAAGATATAAAGAAAAGAGGTAAGATATGAATGTTTTGTGCTCTGATAGAGGTAAGAATAGTGAAAATTTTTAGATCTAGAAGCTTTGTGCTCTGTCAAAAGTAAGATAAGTGGAAAAAAAATTCAAGAATATGGATCTAGGTATATTTGATAAATTTTGTCCTAGCCTGAAAACTAGGGCACAACTAGAAGAAAGAATATTTGATATGAGTAAATCTTATAAGAATGGTGAAATATATGTTATTCCTATGCATAGAAAGAATGTTTGGACTAATAAATGGATACAGTATACTAGAAAAAAAAAATGCAGGTTAGCTACCATGATCCTAGTGCACAGTAAAAGAAAGGATGGGGATCATTTAAGAGAAAGAGAGGATTAACTCTTTGTTACAGTTGCAGAAGACCGGGACATCTTGCTAAGGAATTCCCCAGTAGAAGATCCAGTTGTCTTTGTTGTAAATCTATGGATCATGAAGTTTTGGATTTCCCTAGAATGATTGCTAAACTTGAAAGAATGAATATGAGACAATAAGACCATGAGAAAGGTCAAGAAACTGAGACCATGGCAGAATCCAAGAAAGAATCAGAGACTGTACTATTATAGATGAAAGAAACCCTGAATGACCACATAGATACTAATCTATCAGAGATATTAAAAGAGAAAGAGAAAAGAGAGTAAGAATAGGGGACTTTGACATTGACTGTATTCTGGATGAGGAAATTCAGGTGAATATAATGACAGAAAGAACTTGGGAAATTTTAGGAAAACCTGTTATGATTCCTTCATTAGGAGGAATAGGATTATTTAGAGGAAATTTGATAACCCTATGTGGAAGAATTACCCAGATATCTATGAATGCTCATGGAACTTCGACAAAAGAATATTTTGAGGTTGTTAAATTTATTGATAACAGTACCCCATTTACTATATTACTAGAAAAACCTTGGATTGAAAAGGATCGGGCCAGAAGGAAAGAAGAAGAAGTCTTAGAGCAGAATAAGCAAGAATTAAAAGATTTCATGACTAGGAGGATCGCACACTTGATTGAAGAACAGGAGAACAGATTGAAGCTAGTTAGAACCAGAAACTTGGATGTCAAAGTTGAAAGAACACAAAAAGACTCACATAAGACTGAAGCACCTACCCCTGATAAAGAAGAAGTAATTCCCCTGAATCCTAGAAAACAATCTCAACAACGTGAAGTTACTATGCCAAGAGGAGATAAGAATCAGAACGAAAAGAGGAATACTGAGATGAAGATCACTGGAAAGAAGGATAGAAAACTAAGTAAGAAGAGATCAAAGATCAAAAAGTTACATAGGGTTCCAGAGGGAACTTCGCAGAAGGAAAATTTTCAAAACTGGAACTTCGTCGAGATAGCAGAACAGCGCCACATGGCACTTCACCATGGTGAAGAAATATAGTCGTCGAAAATAGTATAACCATTATATAGATACCTCGAATGGGTAGAACGACATTTATGATCAGAAAGCACGCCATCAGACCATGAAGACCGTGTTGTAACGAACCGAACTGAATTAATAAAGGCTTCTCGCGCGTTGGAGAGATTTGTTGCCTAGTTATCTATTTATTTCGTCGAGCCTTGCACCGAGAACACTTTTTCCAAACGTGATTATCTAAGCCCGTAGATCAGTTGATTTCGTGCAGTGATCATCGAGCTATAACCATCTGTCCCATTGCACTGAGTAGTTATTCTTCAAACTCAAGATATTCCACCAGAAGCATGTATTTTCGAAGAACTTAGCGCAGTCAAAGAGTCTATGAAGGAGATACTCATCAACCTCATGATTGAAAGAGTGATGTCTATGTTTGTGGGTGTACAATAATCATTGATGAGAGGAGTACAAGCCTCTTCATCAACCTCTCATGGATCCAGACCATCCCGAGTCATCATAGAAAAGATAACCAAGCAAAGACATGACCTAGCAAATGCGAAGCTAATCTCGACCATATTACCCGACTACATCCCGCCTCTAGTCGATGCGGTGAGTCATGATAGTGTGCCAAGAGATTTTGAGTACACCATGGTTACTGCCTACTCCAAAGGGGATACACGCAATTAGAGCACAACAGGACAAGATCGCAACATTGAAGTTCAGTGACTTCAACTTAGGAGACCGCAAGAACCATAGTATGCTTGCCCCATATAAATACTTGACCAGGAAAAAGGTTAAGAACTTGAAAATAATCCCCCAGTCATGGACAATGAACCTCATGTAGTCCACCCTGTTGAATGTAATGAAAATCCCACACTTTGGAAGGCACCAGGAATTTAACGCCTGTGTCAATCTCCTACTTTAATTTTACCATGGCGGCTACTTATGGATAGACCATCGTATCACAGTCAATCTGATGTTGATCCATAGGATCACTAGATTGAGTATGCAAGGACCTGACCCAGAGGACTTCTATCCAGGGAAAGCCATAGATCGCACACTAGCACAGAAGATCAAGGATACATACAACGATGTTGAGAAGGGGGTGTGAGGCTACAAGGTAGCTTCCATCCAGAATGTTGCAGTGCACCTAGCATGCCAATTAATCACAGGAAACCTATTATGGAAGAACAGACCCATGCAAGTCACAGGCTTTGTCGTTGACCTCGCAGGGAAATGCGTGGAAGGCATACAGATGAACTAGGCGAAGTGCCTAGTTAATCAGCAGGAATTAGACTGCCACGAAGCACAGGATCAGGGCTACAAGTTCCACTTTAGCTGGCTCCTAATCCTCATCATGTTTATTTCTTGGGAGATGCTGGAAGGTGTGACCTTCCTGGACCTTGATTCGTTCGATTCGGTTGCTGTGAAGTTCACCACGCTCTGGTACTTGAGCAACATGGGAAAATAGTGGCAGTCGAACGCGGTCTTTCACGCATACTATCTCCAGCTGAAGAGGGATATTGAAGTTGAACCTCTCATGATGTCGAACACCCTACAGTGGTTCTGACCCCTCAAGAAGTTCCCCGCAGATCATCACTTCATCTATATTATTCTGCGAGCATACGATCATAAGGAGGAGCTTCAATCGTACTACAAGCTCACAGAAGAGGACCTCGAGGAGATAACTAAAGACTAGTCAGAAAACCTCCTTATCCCCACCAATCCTACAGATATGTATGACCTCGAACTTGACATCCTGAAGGCCACTCACAAAGAACATGACACACCTAGAACCAATAGAAGGAAGAAGACCGCAGAAGTCCAAGACTTAAGCAATGCATCAGAAAAAACTGCTTGAGTATCACCTGGCCGAGGGGGTGATGATGAAGTAAAAGAGATAAATGGTAAAGAATATAAGCAGAAGCAAGGTGAAGTAACATTTCCTAGAGATGAGGTTGATCCCTTGAAGAAGAGGAAGGTTTCTCCCCGGAAACCCTCTTCCAAGAAGAAATCCAGAGCCACCTTGACCAAGATGCAGACTGTGCTCACTGTCGGTGACTTTGACTTCATCATCATAGCTGTAAACGATGCCTCGCAGGAAATCTTGTGGAAACAAGAAGCCAAGAAGGAGGAGATGTATGACATAATCAAGGTTGAACTCCAAGGGGTATAGCAGGCCCTTCAGTCTAGTCACGCAGTGTCCACTGTGCCCTTGCCATTAGGAGAATTAGAGTTGGGAGATGAACTAGCCAACCTCCATCAACTAGTTGATGCGACCAAATATCGCCTTCGTCACACACAAGAAGAAACTAAACAAGCCACCCAGGCCTTGAAGCAAGTTCAAGAAGTAATTGTACAACAATGCCAACTTGCAGAGTAGGAGAATGTTTCTCTCCAAACAAAGTTTGAAGAGGAGAAAGCACATATTCAGAAAGAAAAAGAACAGTTGCTCGCAGAACAAATCAAAGTGAAAGAAGCAGTCAACATAGCACTTCTCTTTGTGATAGACTTAGAGCCAAAGGAAAAATACCGAGTCAAGCATCAAGTAGAGAATCCCACAGAAGCTATCTAGCAGCTACAGCAAAGAATAGCAGACTTAGAGCTCTGCACAGTGTCGGGCACCCCGTAGGATGTAATGGATTAAAGAGATGCAACTGCTCGAAGCATAGTTGAGAGAATAAAGTCCCTTGCCATGGAATGTAAACAACTAATTGATCATAGTGCCCATACTTATGAGAAACTCACCGAGTCACATCTCCAGGAGGCGAAGCAGCAAGCAGAAACAATACAGGCACAGTTGAAGCCATTGTCAGTTGTTGAAAGAATGAGTGATCCCAAGAGCAACGCACTGCTCAATAGCAGGTCCACACTATTCATAGCAAAGTTATGGAAGTGACTCAGAGGCTCCAACCTATACAGGATAAGGCTTTCCAACTGTTCTCAGAGATCAAAGACCGAGGATAAGAACTGGAGCAAGTTGTCACTGCAAATGAACAGCGCTTAGAGGGACCTGTCAACAAAGTTGTTATCCAAGAGTTTTTTGAGCAGGAATCCATGGCACAGAAGCAAATCGAAGTAGCTCGAGCCAAGCTCAAGGATTTTGAGGTAGAATTACCCAGATCAGAGTGACTCGGGACGAGTCACAGGTGAGTGTTGGGGGTCTGTTTCCCCTTGACCAAGTTTTGAGGATCCTTGGTTATGTTTGACCTATTTTTTGGACTTCAACAGGCTATCAAAGTCAAAGCGCAAGACGAAGCTGATATCGCGGAATCTCAGCCCCTCTTTAGGGATTTTTGGGTTTTTGGGCTATGTAACGGGTATGGGGATGTCAGCCCATGGGTTTACCCATGCTCAGGCCTATTTTGTAATATATAAATAGAAAGCTAGGTGATGCAAGTAGTGACCGATGGCTGAGTGCTAGTACTGGCTATGTGCAAGAAGACGTGATTAAGACTTGCAGAGCTAAGTGCAAGTCATCTGTAGTGCTTTGTGAGCAGACTGTGTAAGGCTCTGTGCCTAGATCCATTTGGGGAAGGAGGATATGGAAAAGTGTGCATAGATATATTGTCCTATTCGGAGTAGTGTTTTGATGCTTTGTTCCTATAAGACGCTTGATAGAAGATAATAAAGAGAAGAAGAGTTAGTGGACGTAGCCCTAGGGTGGGGGTGAACTACGTATATCTTGTGTTATGGTTGCTTTGTACAATGTATTGATGTGTTTATGTGTTTACTTGTTTATATGCTTTGATATAGATGAATGATAGATAGATATGTTGATGCTACATGCTTAATAATATGGATGAATTCTATATATGACCTATTTGGATGTGCTTAGTGCTTGAACATACTAGATCTGGTTGAATACTGCGATGCTCTTTAATTAGGGTTTTGTCTGTGAAGTAGATATTGGTTTAATATTGATGAACTGTAATTGCTAACTGCTTTGATAAAGTGTTATAATCACAGATATGTGTCCCAGCTAAGTTTGCAGACATCTGATTCCTGCAACCACCCCTACTCCTACCTCGGGTGAGACTTCATCTACTTCGCAGGTGTTGCCGAAAGGGCCGATAGTTAGGGCTTTGTTGGTGCGATGTTGTAGCGTTGAACCCCGAGTCTACCCCTATGCCAACAAGGGATTCCTCAAGCAACATTTTGAAAGGATATTTTGTCCTGACATATTTATTTTCTCCTGCCATGAGAGGTCGCTTGGGCGTGCGAGAGCTTTTTTCCTCAAGAGAAACAAGCTCGAGACCCAACTCTTTATACTCCGACCTCGTTGGGGACATGCATTAAGACGACAAGGAGTAGACCTTCTTTGATACCACTGATCCATATTTTATGAGCAGAACAAAATGACTACAGATTATTAATAGGTGCTTAACACAAAATAACAGAGATACAGTAAAATTGGTTTTCTATTCAATAAGTAAATAAGATGAAACTATAAAATGGAGCGAAAAACAAGCTTGTTGGAATGGTGGCAGCTTATTTCTTTGAAGAGATGTGATGGCTACGCTCATTCACAAGAAGATGGTTACAATGAGGCTCTTAAGGCCTTTTTACAATAAATAGGAATGTCAAAAACCCTAGACATCAAAAAACCTAACCTTAGGAGATGAAGCGCCAAAAGTCATGTGGGCCCCATTTGGGTAAGTCAATACATCAACTTCTCGGGGTCGTAACTTTTGCATACGATCTTCGTTTGATGCATTCAATGCCTTGTTAGAAATATATATTCGAGGACTACGAATTTTGTGTGAGAAACATATAAGGAACTACCATGTTCCTCCCGTTTTCCCAAAAAACGTTGTTTAGGGCCTCAAAACGGCTCCAGAAGTTTCAGGACCCGAAAAACTGTTAAAAATAGTAAATTATCAAAATTGTCAGAAAATTGTTTTGAGCTAGTTGGAAAAGGTGGGTGGCCACTGATATCCACTTGGATCACTAATACTCTAGAAAACATCGCAAGGGCATTCTTCAATCCAAATGGCACGACCGTATTTTGATAATTGCCCCATTTTGTCACAAAAGTGGTTTTTTGTCTATCTTCCTGCACAATTCTTATCTAATGGTACCCAAAGAATCCATATGTAACTGAATATGTTTATTTACCTCATACGTTCTCTGGTAATTCATCCATGAATGGTGTTGGGAATGGGTCATGTAAGCATGCATCATCCAGTTTCCTCAGATCCATGCAGATCCTAATTCCTCCTTTCTTCTTGTCTTGTACCACCATAGGGTTAATCCATTCAGATTCTTCGACTGGTTCAATGATTCCTGCATTGAGAATCCTATATATTTCATCCTTGACCTTCTCCTTGTACCTCGGGTTTAATATATAAGGTCTTTGTCGTATTGGATTAGCTCCAGGTTTTAGTGGGATCTTCATCTCGCCTAAGTCATCTTCTATCCCCTTCATCTCTCAGAATGTGGTTGGAAATAAATCATGACATTCCCACAATAATTATGCAACCTTCTCAATTGTCTCATCATTCCAATAATCTCCTATCTACACAAACTTGGGATTCTTCGTTATCCCAATGTTGACCTTCTTTATCTTGATAGGTCGTGTGTACACGGCGGATGCAAGCTCTGGCCCTTCTACTGCACGTGTTCCTTATGTCTTGGATATTTGTACATTCCTGGGATCCTCTTCCTCGTACTCTTCCTTTGTTAAGTTAAATCATTCTAATATCTTTTGGACAAACATCTTGGCTTTATGCTCACTACATATGGGTACTATTTCCATCATTTCTACCTCCGAGAAGATCTTTGTTTGAATCTCCTTTAGTGTTGTATCTATAGATGGAGATTCATGTTCGAATGTAAATGAGATTTTGAATCTCTGAGTTAATTCCTCCCATCTTGTTGTATCCCTATGCATCTCCAATTCTAAATACCAATTCTTCACGGTTGTGTTCAACGTGTGTATGAATATGTGTGACCACTCTATTTCTGGTACTAAGCGCCATAAGGTCGTACATCTTTCCATGTGACCTGTCGGGTCACTCTCTCATGTGTATTTCTGCATAGTTTCTTCTTATGCAAGGCCAAAGTGTATATGCATTAATCTACTGCACGATGCCTAGTCTTTCATTTTGTTTCGGTGTGCAACCCACCATTTGCCTAGAGTTTCCTTTAAGATGACATTGAGTGTGAGCAGCCTTTGTTGTTCGGGTATCTATAACTCAAATTATTTTACAAATATACCAAACTCAGTTATTCCATCGTACCTAGGTGGGTCACATAGCTCTGTTCCAATATGGCACAAAGATCGGTTTACTCGTGCACATAGTCTAGTTGACACTTCATGCATCCTCTATTGCCAATTCTCTAGACCAGATTTTGAATATGATGCTCATGAAATGATACTTCTCCAACTCAGCACACCATCCATTGTTGGATCAACATAATCCTCCATACGCGTAGTTATATTGTATAAGTTGTCGATGTCCTTCCCTATTTTTGGCTCTGTGTATCGATTTCCTTCCTATGGATCCAAAGGTGCAGTAAATTTCATATCCCCAACCTCAAATATCATCTCCCTCATTTTCAAGTTAATAATTGTCTGGTTATCGAATGCCCATTCCAATCCCATCAGTGTTGGATATGGTTGAGTATAATATACTATCTCAATCACTTCAAAGTCTGCCATGTTGTGCACCCCATCTATGTTCATAGGTACTCATGTTAGTCGCCTAATTGAGACTATATTATGTTGATTCATGAGCCTTAACTAAACATGGGACCATACTAGCTCAAGTTCGCCCATCATCTCCCATATCTTCTTAGGTATCACATTCACATCAGATGCTAAGTCCAAAATAAAATTATCCACATCCTATTCTCCAATCTATGCATTAAACCTGAATTCTTCATTGGTTCTCTTCATGTGCAGTACTTGTTTTACCATCCTTTGTGCGACATGGGTGTCCCTTCATTTTGTGTTGTGATCAATCATGCTATATTACATATTTAGCGTAGTTCTATCTTTCATCAGTTCTACACAAATCCTTAAGAATTATGTTAGTGTACTTACCTGTGCACTTGACTTTTCTAGAACAACTCGATCTTCTATATGAGGCAGCGATGATGTCGATGCTCCCCCACACAGTCCAAGTATTTATTTTCTTCCACTCTGATCTTTCTCCTGCTATGGATCAAGTGTTGGTATAGGCCCTTCTGACTTCCTTACCCACTGCTCTGTCTCGTTTCCTCGAGTCACCATATAAGTGCATGTTGTAGCTCCTCCATGCATAACAACTGCTACTTTTGGTCCTTCATTGGTTCTTTTGACTGATATCATCTGCACATTCTAATTCAGATTCTAGTTTGAGTTTCCTCTGGCCTACCTTTTCGCAACTAGTTTGGGACATTCCTCTGTCGAGTGATCTAGTGCTCTGCAATATGTGCACGTTGTACATGGATTCTAGCAATTGTGGGCCAAGTGTCTAGGTTGAATTGACCTCTACCAAAGTTTCATTTATTCCCCTTATTGAAACCTCTATAATTGTTATAGTGTGCACCACCCTCCTTCGTAGAGTTGTTCTCCTCTTGGATCCAGTACATATCTGATGTGTGCTCTCTTAGTAGGTGGAACGCACGATAATCCTTCTCTTCATTTCCTACCAACTTGAAAAAATTGCAAAACAAGTTCTCAACTATACTCTAATACTTCTGTAGTAATAGACACTCAGTGGGGTGATGGCCCCATTTCTTACATATCTCGTAGTATCCCCCCTGGTAGTGGATTTGGTGCTCCAACTGCTAAATATTGTACAAATGTTGGGAATTCATCTTTGTGATGACCCTCCATATTTCATTTGGTACACCAAACTTGTTCTCATTTCTCCTTTCCTTTGGTAAGCTTGGCCAACTAAATTTTCAATGCATCCAACTACGTCTGAACCTGTGCCATTCCTCCAATATCTTCTGCTAGAGATGCCTCTAGTTTCAATGCAATCCCTAGTGCCCTGGACTGTGACGTAACCTTCTATTGAATTAGGGGCCTTCGAATGTGTGGTAAGAGTCCAGCAATAAACTACTTTTGATGTTGTTGATCTAGAATTTGGAAATTCAATCTCCCCATCACATCCTTAAAGCGTTGATTGAAATCCCATACTGACTCTATTTGCACCTGTTTGATCTCTTTCAAGTCGATGATGTACTTTGACTCTAACTTTGGCTTTTTGAACTTCTTTAATATCACTTACTTTATCTCTACCAAAGTCCTGGCATGTTTTGTAGTCGTAATACTCTTTAACTTCATATACCATACTAGTGCATGACCTCTAAATGTTGTCGCTAACTGCACAATCTTCACGGCATCATCCTGTATGTTTTTAGCGACCCAAACTATTTCACACACAAACAAGTGTTGTTTTGGATCCTATGACCCCACTCCTTTGAATTCAGGAAGTATAACAATATTATCTACTCCCGCCATGTTGGCTCGTGTAGTCCCTCTTCTTGGTGATGTCGATGGACTCTGATTCTAACTTTGACTCTAGGAACTACTCCCACTATTATGACTGCTACAACTATGTAATCCTCAACTAACTATGATGGATTTTTAGAAGTCTTCAAATGTTATCTATGATTGTATTGACACACATGGCGTCGTGGATTCAACACATGATCCTATCTGAGTAGGACTTATTGTCTCTTCTATTACTAGACTGGACTGAAACCCCTCTTCTTCTCCTCCTATATATAGTATCTCTACGATTTGGACTAGTGTGCAAGGTTCTCTTTCCTTTGGCTCACTATGCTGCTCTTTTCTCCCAGCCCCAGTATTTTTCCTCTTATACCTTCTTACTCCATACAACTCTCCAAAATCATACTCTTACTCTAGTATGTTTCCTTCTTGCATCCTTAATCCCTTCCTATTAATGATTACAGCTGCGTGAGACATCCTCCAGGACACAGACCTGAGAGAGAGCCCATGAGATGGGTGTGTGGTTCCTATCTGAGACAGAGCTAGAACGTAGTGATGGCCTCCTCCTTATAGAGAGTTGAGAATAAATCCAGATGATTCTCCTGTGTAATGCAGTGAGAAAGGAGATCTGTTGAGTTGGGTGTGCATGTGGCTGAGCATAAGGTGAACGTCTGATTCCCATGAGTTGGGTGCATCGTTATGAGACAGATATGGAAACGATGTGTTAGCCTCCTCTGAGCAGAGAGTTGAGATGATTAACTCCATATTAATCTCTTGTGTAATGCAGTGGGAAAGAATATTTGTTGAGTTGGACGTGCCTATAGATGAGCATAGGTGAACGTGATCCCAGTGGCTAAGCAATAGTGAGTGTGGTTCTCCTATGAGACACAGTGAGATAGAGATATGGACATCCCTATGGATGTGCCCCTGGTGTTTGAGCACTAGTAAGTGTATGAGATCCCTTACTATATTGTTCAAGATTCATACTTACCTGTAACCCTATTTGTAATGTAAAGGGTACAGGTCAACCCCACCTTAATGTAAAAGATAATTAATGTAAAAGATAATTAATATAAAAGATAATTAATATGGTAATTATTAATTATATTTTGAGTTATTGAGGTCGGCCCTATTGTGCCAAAAGACACATCATTTGATGTGACAAGTCTTATATAAATAAAGGTGAATATCCATTGAGGAAAAACACTTATCATTGTGTCATCACATGATTTCAGAAGTTGTGGTCTGAAATTATGAGAATTACAGCACCCTCTTGTGTGCTACGTTTTGGGTTTTCTTCCCTTTTTGAGAAGTGTTTCCCGGGATACTTATTGTGTTATTGTGCATGGTTATTATTCTTGTGATATTGGTTTGTTGCAGTAGTTATGGTTCAAGTAATAAGTTAAACAGAAAATTTAAAAAGGATACATGAGCCATAGCTCATTGAAAATTCAACATGGTTTCAGATAAGATCTTGCAGAATACCACTTGCTCGATATTGAAGGAAGACCATGGTCACCTAGAGAATGTTATACTCTTACGTGTATTGCATAGAACGAAAGGGTCGGACCCTCTTTAAGAATTTTTGTGGTAAAATTATTTAGGTTTGGTTGCATGCCTACTAGCCTAGGCCAAACACTGGTTAAAGGAGACCATAGAAAAGGACAAACCTTTGAACAACAACCGAGGTGTATGGGAGAAGAGTTGAAGCCTAGGAGGAGGGTCGGATGTCCAATCAAGGTGGCCACAAGCCTCTAAAGGTTTCCATATAAAATTCAATAGTGGTTGCATTGTGGGTGATTGTAGACAGCATTTCATTGAGAAAGGGGTTGAGTTTACTCATTGGGGTGAATTTCTATATGTTGGTTGAGTATTCATCTCTTAGCAGTGAAGTTATCATTGTTGGAGTAGAGTTTCTCATTTTTGGAGGTGGATTTGGCTTGAGGAATTCGATTGCTTGACGAAGGTAATCGATTTTCCTTGTGGAAGTTGAATCTATAACTGTTGGGCATAACATTTCATTGTGGGGGTTGAGTTATCGATTAGAGAGATTGTTCTCTATATTGGGGCCGATTTTCCTCTACCAGAGTACTTCTTCCTGCAGTTGGGCGCATCGTTTGGGGGTGTGAGACAGATTTACTTTAAGGAGTAAGTTTTGATTACTAGAGGTCGAACTCTCTCATAAGAGGTCTGAGGTAATCTTTAAGATCAGCAATTCTCTTGTGTATGGGTGGATCCATCTACCAAAGGGATGATATCTTTATTGTTTCTCGAGTTGAGTGAGTGAGGCTATAAGTTTGCTTGATGGACGCATTAGAACTTGTTGGGGTGCAAGAAGTTGGTACAGGATTTATCTTTCCACTATTTAGGCTGAGTTTTGAGTGCAGCAAGTTTGGGTATTAGTGGGAACTAAAATATGAATACATTGAGCGTATTTTGTGCCATTTATAACCTTATTATTTCCAAGATATCAAAACAGAACTTACATCTAAGAGGCTTACATCTAAGGCAAGCAAGGCACATTTTCTAAGTCTGTTCCAGATCTATCCTTAGGAAAAATTCCTGAGATAAATTCATGTATGTTTTGAGGCCTACTTTGAGGTTGATCCAAGGTAATAAAGGAGAGTTGTATACAGGCATGTCCTAAGGGAAAATTCCGGAAAATCTGAAGCAAGGACAACATGCATACATCTCTATCTCAGCATAGACTTCAAGGGCACATTAGGGCCTACACTAGGGTTCTTTACTTGGACAAACTTTTGGCATAGATTTAAGAAGTAAATATTGATGCAGACTATGGTAGAAACTTGTGTGGTATACGTGGCTACAAAGAAAACAAGCGAGGAATGTCATTGATCATCATGACATTGACAAACAAGAAGAAACTCTATTAGTGTACACTCTCAGGTATGCACTTGTATATATATATATATATATATATTATTTACATCATTGACATAAGGGCACTTGCAGGAGGAAGGAACCCTTGGTGCAATCATGGCCCCAAATAAGTCCCAGTGTAGTCAAAAGAACAACACACTTGAAGTGAAGACTCTAGGTTTGATTGTTTTAAATTATCATGCTACATTACAAGTAGGTGTTGTAGTTGTGACAACAATCCTTAAATTTTCTTGATTCTAGAGATGTACTCATGAGTCTCCTCTAGGAGATATTCTTTTCTTGTTTCCTTTCATTTGTTTCCTTGTTCCAGGCAGGTTAACAACAAAGGAAGATGTTTTTCCTTCAATGATCAGGGGATCAAATTTTGCTCAATTTTCAAAGTGCTCGGATTGAGACGAAAACAGTGTCATTGCGTCCGTCTCGTTTTCCTGATTCCAGCGGTATATTTATTTTCGCAAATGGAGTCCGTATGAAGGAGATATTGTGAATTGACCGCCAAGTCAAACAGGTAAAAATTTGGGATGATGATTGTACCTGTTCGTACAGTCCGTACGGCCATGTGGAGGGATGTACCATCATGATGATGTGGTGTATTGATGATGTGGTACAGTTTGGTTGGATGTTCATTGACCAATGATGTGCTGACACATGTCACTATGTGGTTGGCCTATATGTTTGTGTTTGTATAAAAGGATTTGGAGGCCGCGGGGTTCGACCCCCGGACCTCTCCATACACCAAAGTTTTCATAACACTACGCTAGCCAACAGTCCCACACATGTTCCTTGTTATATAGTCCGGCGCATATATATTTATGTTTGGGTTTTGTGCTATGTGGAAAAAGGGGCGGGCCGGGGCTTACGCCCCGACCCATGGTTTCATTGTAACACATATAACCATATGATATGGCGCGGGTTTGAATAGTCCACGGACTATATTATATATAACACATTGTAATATTAAAACATGCGCAATGTATATTTCAATACATTGCAATATAACATTGCATATATATATGTTAACGTTTGCATATTAAAACGCGCGCGGGGTTTGTTAACCTTTGGTTTATATGTGTAACCCGTGGTTGGTCAGTGTATAACCGCGTGGGAGTTTTAAAAACGGGTTAACTACTTTGATGCCAAGTCTATGGTCGCGTGAGCAATATGACCCAGTGCCGAGACGGTTAAGGGCTGGGTGCCCCTAACCGTTCTACGGTTTGGACCGGTGCATGGTTGCGTACGGGTCTTGGTTTTTACGCTTTTAAGAGCGTGTGTGCTAGGTTTGAAGCACAAGAGTACATTTTGTAGAACCAGAGACAGCAAGAGGAAGAAGGAAGCTTCAAGGAGGCATATCTTTCTCATTTTTCGACCGTTTCAGGTGCCGAAAGAGCCCAGACAGGGGTTTTGGGACACTGCAGAGCCATTGAAGCAGTCAGTTTGTTGATTTGAGCACTGTAAGACATGTTTTTAAGCACTTTGAGCAATTTAATACAAAATATCCATTTGGAGGCTGGACCAGGAGATGTAGCCCGAAGTGGGGTGAACTCCTTTATTAAGTTGTTGTGTTTATGTCTGATGTTCAATGATTTATGCTGCTGTCTATGTTTATTTATACATAAGTAATCCTTTAATATGTGTTGCAAATTGATCCTGTTGCATTAAACACATAAAATTTCACTTGCAATTAATTTAATCAAGTTTATCAAGTCTTCTTTCATTTTTAGACCATTCAAGACTTCAGAGGGATTCACTCGACTCAGAGGGAGTCAAAACTATTTGAGAAGAAGGAAAAGACAAATACCTTCTCCCCCTTAGTAGTTCAGAGGGAGACAGCCATTGATACAGTTAATCCAGTTTATATTTACAGGGACTTTACAATAGGCCATAAAAGGCATGTCTGGGTTTGACAAACTCTGCAAGAGGAAGAAATACATGCAACTGATGGAAGTGTCGAGAAATACAAAAATGAGACTTGTAGTCAGAGGATTCTCACAAGCAGAGGGAGTGACCTATGATGAGACATATTAATCTAGTAGCTCGATGCACTCTCCTCTATACCACCATACATGAGTTGGAAACTACATCAAACAGATGGATTCTTAATAAAGTTTGGGTTTCAACAAGAGTGTTGTTAATCCAAACCTATATTATTACATTGTTGGTGATGAGAACCTAATTTTGATGACTTATTCAAGAATTTGTGTTGTTAGAAGCAAGATTTGAATTTTGATCTCGCGATGAAGGATCTGGGTATGATGCACTACTTCTTGGGACAAGAAGTATGACAGAGGACCAATGAGACTTTTCCTAAGTCAAGGAAAATATACAATGGAGATATTAAAGAAGTTTAGTATGACAGAATGAAAATCCATGTCTACACCGATGGTGATGTATTTGACGAAAAATAAATGATGATGATTCAAACGATATTGATCCACATGTGTACCGATAGATGATTGTATTATTGATGTATCTAGTTAACACCAGACCTAATATATGATATGCAGTGAATGTGCTTACTCAATCCATGAGTCAGCCGAGACAGACTCACTCGATAGAAGTAAAGCATGTATTGAGATATATATGAGGCAAAGTTGGATATGGCCTGAGATATGCCTCCAGTGTGAAATTGAGTTTGCAGGGATATGCCGATACATATTGATCAAAGAGTGCAATGGACCGGAAGAGAACATCCATTTTTTTTTTTACCTCGGAGTTGACCATGGTTTCTTGGTGTAGTAGGAATCAAAGCTTTGTGGCCTTGAGTACCACAGAAGCAAAGTATATATCATTGAATGTGAGAAGCAGTGTGGCTTCATAAAACTTCTGACAGATTTACTTGATCATGATATGGATTCTATGATGATAACTGATTTGTGTGTAAATCTCTTCAAGAACCCCGTGTTTTATGATAGATCGAAACATGTTGAGATAAAATATCATTATATCAGAGACATGTTGTAGAGGAAATCAGTACACGTGCAGTATATTCCTTCATATGAGCAAATTGTAGATATCTTCACCAAACCGCTTTCCAATACGAAGTTCGAGTACTTCTGTGAGAAACTAGATTGGTGGAGATTACATCCCTAGTTGAGAGGGAGTGTTGATGATTACAGCCAGGACAAAGTTCAAATACTTTCATGTGAGACTTGGTCTGATGGAGAATGCCTCCCTAGATGAGAGGGACTGTTGATGATTATATTTGTGTGAGACATCCTCCGAGACACAGACCTGAGAGAGATCCCTTGAGATGGGTGTGTGGTTCCTATCTGAGACAGAGAGGAACGTAGTGATTGCCTCCTCCTTACAGATAGTTGAGAAGAACTCCAGATGATTCTCCTGTGTAACTCAATGAGAAAGGAGATCTGTTGAGTTGGATGTGTCTATGGCTGAGCACAAGGTGAACTTGTGAATTCCCATGAGTTGGGTGCATTGTTATGAGACAGAGATGGAAACAATGTATTAGCCTCCTCTGAGAAGAGAGTTGAGATGATGAACTCCATATGAATTTCTTGTGTAATGCAGTGGGAAAGAAGATCCGTTGAGTTGGACTTGTGGATGAGCACATGTGAACATGATCCTAGTGGTTGAGAACTAGTGAGTGTGGTTGTCCTGTGAGACGCAGTGAGATAGAGATATTGGCATCCCTATGGATGTGCCCCTAGTGGTTGAGCACTAATGGGTGTATGAGATCCCTTGCTATATTGTTCAAGATTCATACTTACCTGTAACCTTATTTGTAATGTAAAGGGTACAAGTCGGCCCCACCTTAATGTAAAATATAATTAATGTAAAAGATAATTAATATAAAATATAATTAATATAAAAGATAATTAATATGGTAATTATTAATTATATTTTGAGTTATTGAGGTTGGCCCTATTGTGCCAAAAGACACATCATTTGATGCGACAAGTCTTATATAAATAAATATGAATCCCCATTGAGGAAACACACTTATCATTGTGTCATCTCATGATTTCAAAAGTTGTGTTCTGAAATTATGAGAATTACAGCACCCTCTTGTGTGCTAGGTTTGGTGATGGTGTGGGAGGTTTTTCTCTTGAGGAATATAGCAAAATATTGGCTTGGTTTTCTTCCCTTTTTGAGAAGGGTTTCCCATGATACTTCTTGTGTTCTTATGCATGGTTATTCTTCTTGTAATCTTGGTTTTTTGCAGTAGTTATGGTTCAAGTAATAATTTAAACAGAAAAATTAAAGAGGATACATGAGCCATAGATCATTGAAAATTCAACACTTCCTTCCTTGTTCATTGCTTCCTTCCCTCAGACGGTCCTCTTGTCATCCTTCGGCTCCCCCTATGTGAACAAATCCATTTTAGCTATCAGACTTCATTATCATCACATGTTTTTCACATAACAACAATTTTATCCACGTATTCAACGATTTCAAAAACCTCCTACATGGACCTTTGAAAAAATATATTTTTGCAACATTGTATGATTGAATGCAAACTACTGCAAATTATGTAACATAACCCCCTAATACACTATCTAACCAAAAATAAATTGCTCTAGTAGTTGGGTTACTTACCAAATTTAGTTTTCTGATCAATTTGGGAGTCTAATTCTTTGGTGTTGTTGCACTAAACCTTCCCTACTTTTTTACTAAACTATCTAGCCACTCGGTCAAATTTTTTGGAAATTCAGCAAAGAAAATTTCATGCAGATCTGTGAACACATACATTTTCATCCATTTCTTGTCACTCATCTGAGGTTTTATGTTCTCTTGTCATGAAAATTCTCATTATTTTCATTCTAAACAGTCTATGATCTCCTTCTTAGTCAGCCTCCAAAACATTCCCTTAATCGCAATTTTCCGGTCTCGACAACGAAACTATTTGTTGGATTAAATTGGTCTATGCACGGGTTGTAAGACCCAAGGTTTGTTTTCACTATGACCAACAAACCCACAAGACACTGTCCCTTTTGACAGCACCTGCTTGCACAGATCAAGTCTCACCTGAGCTATCTATTAGAACTGCAAGAACCAGGCTTCTGTAATAGTAAGGGAAAGGGAGGTTGATACTCGAGTCATTGTTCCTTCTTATAGCATGTATGTTTTCAATTATTATAGAGATTCTGACAGCTATTCATGAGTATTTCACCATAATTAATCCATACCCTAAGTCTAGTCTATGAATCATAGCAACATCATTCATAAGTACACATAGACAAGTAAATAACACATGACACAATATTCTCTCTCAGCTCTCTCTTTATTCATCCTTTATCTTACCAACTAACTATTACATTCACGACTCTTGCATAATCTTCCTCTACCTCTTGCTCAGCCCCTTTCTATCTCCCAACTCGTTACATATTTATACCCAAAATCTAGGGCTTAAATCCATATTCTATCTATCCCAAAAATAGCCCATTACAATACATGGCATGGCCAGCTTCAGTTATCTGGTTGTTTTCTTTCTTCTGCTTTTCACTCTTTATGCAGATTTTCTGTTGTTATTCTATTTATGGAATGTCGCACTTTCATCCTTCGTGCTTTATTCTCTTGCTCGCTTGCTTTATTCGTTTGTTTGTGTGTTTTCTTCCTCCTGTGCGCATACGTTCTTTTGTGCACATTCTTCCTTCTACGCACTTCCTTTATTCTGTGCATTTTCTTCCTTCTGTGCATTTTCTTTATACTTGGGTTTTTCTCCTAAATTGCATCCAACACAATCCCATCAATAACATGATTAGAATCATGAATATATTTCTTTAACAGAGATATATGAAACACATTATGATCTCTAACAGTAGGAGTTAGAGAAAGTTGCTATGTCATTGATCCCACTATTTCTAGAACTTCAAACGGTCCACGATAGTGTGGTGCCAACTTGGCACAAGTTCCCATTCTCATAGAGTTCCTCTTAGGATTAACCCTTATATACAGATGATCTCCCACCTTGAACTCTTTATTAGTTCTTTTGTTGTCATCATATCTCTTCTTCCTATCTTGAGCTACTTTCAAATTCTTCTTAATTTTGACGACTTCATGTTCCATCTCCTTCAACGTCTCAGGTCCAAGTTTGATCATGTTTACCGACTTATCCATGAGTCATTAAGAATGATCCCTCAAATGGGATCATTATTAATGACTCATGATAAGAATTATTGTAGGAAAATTCTACCAATGGTAGATAATCTTCCCACTTCATGGGTTGGTGCATAACATGCATCCTCAACATATATTCCAGCACTATGTTTACCCTCTCTATTTTTCCATCTGTTTGAGGATGGTAAGTTTTGTTGAATGCTACTTGTGTTCCAAATCCTGCAAATAGGCTTTTCCATAAATTTGAGGTGAATTTAGCATCTCGATATGACATGATTGTCTTAGGCATGTCAATCTAAAAATTTCCTTTACAAAAACATCAACAACATATGTGGCTTTATAAGTGGATTTAATTTGGGAAAAATGAGTTTCCTTACTCGGATTGTCCACCACCACCATGATTGCATCATGTTGTTTGGTTGTTCTTGGCAGTCATGTCTTGAAGTCCATAGAGATAACCTCCCATTTCCATTCAGGAATTTGTACTAGTTGCAACAATTCTGATAGATGTTTGTACTCAACCTTAACTTGTTGGCACTCCAAACACTTAGCAATATGCTCTACAATATCATTTTTCATTCATGTCCAATAATATTATTTTCTTGTTGTTGTTATCATATTTTGATAATCGGTATGACACACATAAGGTCTCTTATGAAATCCATCCATTATGATTTTTTTCAACTCTGTTGAGTTGGGTATGTACATCTTGTTATTATACATCATCAACCCATCTATTGTGAGTTGTTATCCCTCATACTTCTTCCCTTTGGGTTCTTGCTGCAAACTCTCTTTTATTATATTAAAGTGTTCATCACTATGTATAAGAGATCTTATTCTTTTCTTGATATCATATTCACACATGCTTGTTGTTGCCAAGTGTACTATTTGCACACTTTTGTTATGTGCATCTGCCACTCAATTTTCCTTCCCTTTTATATGCGTAATTTCAAAATCGAACTCATTGATAAGTGCCATCCACCTGACCTATTTTGAATTTAATCATGGTTGTTCAAATAGATATTTAGGTCCACAATGATCTGTCATTAAGACAAATCTTCTTCCAAGTAGGTAATGTCTCCACATTTTCAAAGCATGCACAATCGTTGCAAGCTCTAAGTCATGAGTAACATAACATTGTTCGTGCTCGTTCAACTTCCTTGACTCATAACACATCACATGCCCTTATTTCATGAGTATTCCACCAAGTCCTTCCTTGCAAGCATTTGTACATATTAGGAAAACCTTTTCAGGGTCTGTTGTAACGTCCCCCAACTTAACCAAGGAAAGTTACTTGTGGAAAATACACATAAATTTGAAAGTTTTCTACTAATTAATTTCATGTATCTTACCAGCTACAATATTATACATAGATTTAGCTAGTTTATGATACCCATAATTAAATGAAACTAGAACATTCTAAATTAACATGAAGGCAACTAATAAATAATCTACAACAACACATAAAACCATTCTCATACACAATGTAAAAGCACAACGATAAAACTCATAAGATAACTCAGAAATAGATAAGCACTTATCTTTTTAAAACATTTTTGCAACCAACTGCTTGGGAAGGAAATTCCACCTGACCATGGAATTTTTGTTCCAAATATCAACAGTGAGTCACCCCCAAGTTGGGGCTAAGAATCCACAAAAGAAGGGTGCCTCTGACAGTCCACTCATGTCTCAAAATCACACAACCCATCGGTATTCTACTACAATTGTCCCAAATTTCCTCCAACTCTCTTCCTCTTTACTTTCCCAACCCAAGGAATGTACCCCTTCACTACTCTTAGCCCATCATGTGTCCCATTCATTTATCAGGGTCTCTTTGGAACAAATAACCAGGAATCTCTCTACTGGAAACTCAAGAGAACTCACTACCAGGAAAACTACCAACAAACAACATAAAACACTTGTTGTTATAATGAAACTCCCATAGGAGTTCACTCTTTAGGCATGATAACTTGGATCACCAATCTTCAGCTCCAAAACACTCCAAAAAAGCTCCAGAATGATCCAAAATTTTCCCATCCTTCTTGCTCTAGTTTTAGTGCTCTTCTTCCCTCTTCTCTTCTTGTTGTTCATATGAAAAACTACATGTCCTCTCCATATTAATTTCCTCTATTTTCCCAAGACATTTGACTGCTCACTCTTCCCAATTTTAATTATACTTCAGCTCCATGCTCCCTAATAACTATAGGATGTGACTCACACACCCACCCTCTTACATGATTTTAATGATTGGTCTCTCATAAACTCAAACATAAAATAGAAGTTATCCCTAATGATAATAAAATTCAGGAAAAATGGGTTGAATTAATACCCATAAATCATTTCCCCCTTGGACCCATCTTAGACACTCTCTTCTCTTGTGGAAAACTCAACCCCCATATCTATCCATATCCCCGGTAGCTGGCATCACATTTTATTTATTAAAATTCAGAAAATACATTTGCATATTGCATCACTTGGCCATAGCCACATTCATATCTACATTACGCATTAATTAAACTAGGTATTATAGCGGGGATGTTACATATGCAATCTTCAGGACAGGGGCATTATTCAAGAGATGTTCCAACTATTGAAAGATGGTCTCACATCCTGATGACCACACAAACTTCACCCCTTTCCTCTATAGTGAAGTGATGTGGTGACCGATCTTGGAGAATCCCTTAATGAACCTCCTGTAATATCCAACTATTCCCATAAATGATCTTACCTCGGATACATTTCAAGGGTCTGGCCAATTCATGATTGCCTTAATTTTTTTTAGATCTACTGCCACTCCATATTCTGAAATTACATGACCCAAATATTGGATCTGTCTCTAGAAGAAATCATACTTGTTGTATTTAGCATAAAGTTGGGGTTCCCTTAACACCTATCGCACCAATCTAAGGTGTTCCTTGTGCTCTTATGATCCATATTATTTTGAGAATGAAATGAAGGCAGAAATATAATAAGTAAATATAGAGATATATTTCCATAAACTCATAGATACATTAATGCACAATTTTTATTAATCAAATAAATGTATAGAAACTGTAAAATTACAGAGTGAATGAACTCGCTAGAATGGTGGCAGCTTATCTCTGAAAAGAGATGTGATGGGTACGCTCATTCGCAAGAATGTGATGTTTACAATGAGGCTCCAAAGGTATTTTTAACATAAATAAAATCCAAAACCCTAATCTCGGAAGATGAAATGCCAAAAGGTTTGTGGGCCCTGATGGGGGTAGTTGATACGTCAACTTCCCAAGGGCGTAAATTTTTCATATGATCTTCGTTTGGGGCGCACGATAGATCATTAGAAAGGTATAGTCGAGGAAAACACATTCCATTCAGCCTAGCATCTACCTTTGTATACATGTTATGTGTTGTCGAGCCCAAAAAACATTGTTTAGGGCCTCACAATGGCCCTAGAAGTTCAAGACCCGAAAAACCGTAGAAAAACTGCTAAGGTGGAAACCCTTGTTTTGAGCCAGTGGAATAGGTGGGTAGACACCTATTTCCACCTAGACCATTCTTCCCCCCTTAGGAATAAATTTTCCCCATTGCTTCAATTTCCCATGGAAGATGGGGAAGATTTTGCTGAATATGAACCTTGATGAAGTGTTTGCCTTATTGAAGAAGTTTTCATGCTTAGCTTATTGAAGGTTGTTATGAACATGGTGTTGGAAGGGTTAGATCTGTTCAACCAATCTAGTTGCATGATCTTCCCGAGTGTGGGAGGACTATGTCGATGAAAATGCAACATAAGGAGTATGAAGGGCTCCATTGTAACTTTGTTGGATTGGGAAGTATGGAGGTGACGCAACAATATTTTTTTTCTCTTCTACAATCTTATTTTGTTGTATAGAAAGATATTGGGCCGAGGCTGCAGTGGTTGCAGTTTCCTTCTATTCTCCTTTTGACCAGATCGTGAAGAGGCTAAAATTTCCGATATAAGAGATTACTTTGCGACACTATTTTTTCGTGACAGTAATCGGGACTACCTCTGGTATCTTATAGATCTGACCCCCCAGAGTAACAATGACACTACAAGGTCAATACTCATAAACAACATGACGCTTCCACATATATGGTTGGCCTAATAGAACATCACAAACTTCTAGTGGGAAAATATCACACAGTACCTCATCCTTGAATGGCTTGATTTCGTAGAACAGGTGACATTGTTGGCTAACACGAAGATCTCGACCCTGGAAAATCTACCCAATGTTGTATGGTTGTGGGTGTGGTGTTGTCAGAAAATCCTAATGATTTCTGACCTATACTAAAATTAGGTTCTTCTAGCTTCTGCTATTAACAACAAAATGCATTGGGGTCCTCTTCACCCACATCTGTGAATGGAAGAGGAACTCCCCCTCCTCAATAACCTCTGGTTATTCTGGTTGGATTGTTGTGGTTGTGATAGTAGCAGTGGGCTCTGCATCAATTATCTATCTCCTTTTATTATTGTCTGAGTCGGATTCTAATCTGGGGCTCAACTTTGTTTCTTTGAGCTCGACTACCAATAATTGTTTCGAGCGACATTCATCGGTGTTCTGCTAAGGTCTTTTGTGGAAGTTGCACCACTTCTCATTGTCCTTCTTCATCTTCTCATTTCTCTTCTTTTCCTACGCCTTGGACCGGTTGTCTTGAGGTTGGATATTGTGTGAATTAGGGCTTCCTTTACCATACTTTGGTTGTTGCAAATTTGCAGACCCAAATTCTAGCTTGTTCTGCTCAATTTTGACAACATATCAATAAGCATCTCCCAGTGATGTGATGTCTAGAAACTCCATTTTGGTTTGGATGTACCTGTGTAGAGCCCTGTGATATTTTAGAACCAGATTTCACTCGAAGTCTTTGGTTACCAACTTGGTACGCAAGGTATGGAAGGTATTTGTGAACTTTGACATTGTTTGGCCCCTCTCTTGATGCAGCATGGTCCATCTCATGTATTGGTCATCATAGTTTCCCAGAGGGTAATATTTATCCTTGATAACATCCATAAAAAAATCCCAACTGGGCTTAGCCCCAAATATTCCAGAATCCTCTCTATAATTATGCTCCCAGTAATTTTCGTACCAATCTTTGACATGGGGGAGATCCTTAAGGAGCACAAAGATGATATTTTCTCTGTTAGAAAAATTGTGGACAGAGAAATAACATTCTACACATTTAACCACTTTTCCAAATCATCTTCATCGATCTGACCTTCAAATATGGGCATATCAAAATTAACTTGTACCTTGAATGGGGTAGTGTCTCCAAAGCGACTGTTTGATGAAGACGTGTCTGCTATTTTCAGCAATCATTGAAGGATTTGGGAAAAATTATCCAACATCTTGTTCCTCTGTTGTGTGAGGGATTCCACAAGAAATGGCTTGATGGGATATTCTTCTCCCTCATCTCTCTTTTCTTCTGTCGTGGGAGGTCGCTTGGGTTGGAAAGAGCAGTTGTCCTCAAGAGAAACTATCTGGATACCCAACTCTCTATACCTTGACCTCGTTGGGGACATGCGTTAAGAAATGACAAGTAGTATCATGCTCTGATACCATTGATCCAAATTATTTTGAGAATGAAATAAAGGGAAAAATACAATAAGTAAATACATAGATATATTGTCAAAAACACGGAGATACAGTAATGCATAATTTCTATTAATCAAATTAATGTATAGAAACTGTAAAATTACAGAGTAAACGAACTCACTAGAATGGTGGCAGCTTATCTCTGAAAAGAGATGTGATGGCTACGCTCATTCACAAGAAGATGGTGTTTACAATGAGGCTCTAAAGGCCTTTTTAACATAAATAAAATTCAAAACCATAACCCGAGAAGATGAAACTCCAAAAGGTTTACAGGCCTCGATGGGGGTAGTTGATATGTCAACTTCCCAAGGGGGTAACATTTGCATACGATCTCTATTTTGGGGGCACGATAGCTTTTTCTAAAGGTCTAGCTGAGGAAAAAAAATTATGTTTCTCCTATAATCTTCCTTTGGCTACATGTTAGGCATTTTCAAGCCCAAAAAACGTTGTTTAGGGCCTCAAAACGGCCCCGAAAGTTCAGGACCTGAAAAACCATAGAAAAACTACTAGGGTGGAAACCCATGTTTTGAGCTAGTGGAATAGGTGGGTGGCCATCAATTTCCACCTGGATCATCTTCCTTGGTCTTGGAATACATCAAAATTTCATCAATGAATATGAGAACAAAATTCTCCAAATACTTGTTGAGAACATTGTTCATCAAACACATAAATGTGGCTAGTGTTGTTGGAAACACCTACCACACTTAGAGGGGGGGGGGAATGAGTGTGGGTCTCTTTTTCCCAAAACTTCCCTCTTACACAAAACTCATTAGTTAGCATTCAACATTTTACTCATTACTCATTGTTGTCATTTATAACCAGTTAGATGTGAACACATATCAGCAACATATATCAGCAATATATCATCAACAAGTCATCACCACAAAGAACACAAGATGTATGTACAATTTTATTTTTTTTATTACGGACTACAATCCTTGGGGTTTTTCAGCAACAACTAAATAGATTACAACTCTACAAGAGCACCAACTCTATCATGCAAGACTCAACTTACACACTCAACACCAACTGAGATGAGGCAACAATCCTCAACAGATATCAATATGCAATAGGTACGCAATCGGTCGGTAGTGCAGCACATGTATGTATGCACCCTACTAGTAGTACAGCCCGTGTGTATATGCACCCAAGAAGTACTACATCCTGCATATATCTTCTTAGTGATAGATCTCAGTCAGCACCAGAGTCTTAGTGACATATCTGAGCCCATAGAATGTAGATCTGGAACCTGCTTCAGCCTTCGATAGCTTGTCATCAACTCAACCACAAATCTCCATGATTTTATCCACTGTACACTCCCTATACACTGGCAGCCCACGTATTGTATGCACCCTATACACAGACAACTTGTGTATACACAACCTATACACAGACAGCCCGCGTACGTACCAGAAAATAGGGTTTTTCTATGATTTCGAGAATTTTTCCGTCATGATCTCAGACTTGCCAAAATTTCAATGCGTCCATGAGATCCTCCCGATATCCTCTCTCTCATAATATATATTCAATCATGCTCAAGATATCCACATCAAAATTCTCTCACAAGAATCTCTCCATCAATACTCTAAAAGATATTCTCACAAGAAGCTCTCCATCAATACTCCAAAAGATATTCTCACAAGAAGCTCTCCATTGATCCACAAAAAAGATGTGATGCAAATGACCATTGCTATATTATTTATACTTTCATCCTCTAGGTCACTTGACCCATTTCTAGGTCACTTTAACCTATTTTCCTTATTTTAGGGTTAACCACTTTCCATAAATAGAAAGTTCTCCAATACTTTATCATTTAAATATTCCTTCTTGATTTGGTCACTTCTCTTTATTATTTAAATAATCCACCTTGAATTTGTCACTTTAATTTATCATTTAAATAATGATTTCTTCTTTTAGGTCACTTTGACTTCTTTGACCTTGGGGGCTTCAAGCCTTCATATGGGGGTCCTCCAACTTCGT
>ML781893.1:96043-108525 GCA_009831015.1 Picea engelmannii | reverse complement strand
GATCCATCTTCATCTATGCATTCTCATCAAGGACAATACATATTACATTACATCAATCATCAATCAATCAATCTTTTGACATCAATCAATCACTTGACATCAATCAATCAAACCATTGGCATCAATGACAACATGATCCAACAATCTCCCCCTTTGGCATATATGGAAATTCCAACATTGATGTCAACACCAATTACTAATTATTGATGTCAACATGTAGATAAGGCATGCTCTAATAGTCAATGTGACTATCTCTCACAAATGTGACTATCTCTTTCAATCAATAATCATCAATCACATCAATGTGATTATCTCTCCCCCTTTGACATCAATGGAAAAGGGTCATTCTCCTCTTGGGGCTGCTCCCCCTGCTTGAACTTTCCTTGGGGTTGCTCCCCCTATCTGAGTTCCTTTGATATTCCTCTGACTAATATCTCCCATTTTGAACAAGGGATATCACTCTAATGTAATGCTAAATATAGATCGAACATACTCCCCCTGTGACCATTTCTCCCCCTGGAATTATGCTTATGTGCTCTTTCTTCAAATATAGGGATCTTTTCTAGGTATGCATCTAATAAATATCTCCTCCTAGAATTATGGGAAGAAGAATGATTCCCCCTATGGGTATGTCTCCCCTATCTTCTCTACAAGATGAATAATGTGCTACCATATAATGATCCTTGGACCTGCTCATGCATCAAAATCATGCCATACCAAGCATCATGAAGCAAAAGATATGCCAATAATGAAATAAAGAATCATGAGCAAAATATCAACTAAGTACATCCTATACAAAAATGTGTGCTCATCATGCACAACACCTATGTACATCAACCATGTTCATCAACATCATGCAATGTGCCAAAAGATATCATCCATGGAATGTATCAATCATATGCCTCTATCAACATGCCAACATGTGCATCTACCAATATGCCAAACAATGTATCATATCACTCATGATATGTATCCATCATGAACCAAGTGCCACAATCATGTATCTCAAACAAATGTCAATTGTTGTGCTAATCAAGTAGTACCAATGGTTTAGTATCATCAAGCATATGCCATATATGAGTGTACCAAAACATGTGCACCACCATGCACCAATACCACAAAATGATGAATCCCATATATGTATGCCAAATCCTCCATAAAACATGTGCCAATCAAACTGCTAGTAGGTTCCTCTACCAATATACTAGAAATGTACCAATCGTGCATCAATGATGTACAACATGATCACCTCATCAACTCACCAACCACATGTCCCAATGTGTATCCCATCCATATTCCAAATGCATGCATCAAGCCTTCCAACAATTAGGCTTCCAATACATCATCAAGATATATCACATGACCAAGGTGTCATAACTTCATTGTCATAACCAGCATTGTTTTTCAACAGAAAAATGCATCAATCCATACTCATGTGTTGGTGCCATGCACCCAAGATTTTATTTTACATCATCACCTTACATAATCCAATATAGAATCATGAAAACCTGCAGCAAATAGTGTCAAAACATGGAATAAACCATGTCAGACCCTGCATCACAAAGTTATACCATCACATCAAACTCCAATCCCTGTGCATATGCCTTTTCCTTAGGCTTCACCACATATATGTGGCCTATTGCACAGACATCTCGCGTATGTACGAGACCTATTCAAGGTCAGCCTGGGTATGTTTTCAACTGATACCACTATCACCCGTGTATGCCTCAATAGATGACACTTTTGAACTTCCCTTCAGTCTTTCATTTTGTTCTAGTTGTTTTGTCTTCTTCACCCACTTCTGTAGATGTCCCTGCTCTTCAGAACCTAAGCTCTGAGCATCCATCTTTTCAAAGAAGTCTCCCTTCCTTACTCCATTCCTTCTTCTAGCCATGTTATGTGAAGTCCTCATCATGGACTTTCTTCTTGTGTTCCATCACTCCTGGGGTTTGTGGCCAAATCCACTTTAGTTGTAGCATCTAATGGTGCTACAGTGAACATCAATGTGTCCTACTTGATCACATCTCCAACACCTCATGGTGTTGTAAAATTTTCCATTTATCTCCTTGCATAAGATATACATTCAAAAGCTTTGTGACCATATCCATTACATGAATAACAATACGCATGAAAAATACTTTCATACCTTTGCTTTGGTGTCCCAAGAATAGCTTCTTGATGTCTTCCTTGATTTGTTCTTTTGATATTTTATTTGCCATGTGTAGATGGTTTTTTTGCAACATTGTCTTACTTCTTTGATGGACTTACTTCATGCTTCTTTGAGGGTCTTGCTTCAACATGTGTAGCTTCATTTTTGTATCCAAGACCTAATTTATCATATGGTGATATTTGACTTTCCAAGATCTCATCCAAGATTGGTGAGTTATTCAAGAATTTATTTGACTTCTCCACTTTCTTTCTATGATCAACAATTTCAGCTTCTAACTTACAACATGACTCTTACTTTTCTTTTATTTGATTCTTCAATAGTTCCTCTATCCTTTTGGCTTCTTCAATTTGGGTCTTGAGATGGACAATAGTTTCAAAACTTTTGCTAATCTCATCATCTACATTTATATCTTTTTTTCCATTCTTTAGTATTGTGATCTCTTCTTCCTTTTCTTCTAATTGAGTATTATTGCTCTCTTCTTGTTCCTTGAGCATTTCCTTTAATTTCAAGATGTGCCTTAGACTCCTCCTAAGAAACTTCTTAGTGTTATCTGAAAGATAGTTATAGTCTATAAAATAATGATCACTTCTATATCTATATAAACCCTCTTCAACTTCCTTTTGAAGTTTTAATAGATTTTCTTCTATTCTTTTCATGGGATAATTACCATCAAACTTTACACAAACTGTTTCTAGATCTTATTCTTCACTTGAAGAGAAAAAATCATCATCATCATTGCAATCAAGGGTTTTTTAGGGTTCTTTACCTTCATTTGAAATATCTTCACGATCTTCCTTTTTTCCAACATCAACACATAATTCTTTAACTTCATTTGAAATGTCTTCAAGATCTTCCTTTGTGCTATCATCACTTGATTCTTTATCTTCACTTGAAATGTTTTCAAGATCACATTTAGAAATAATACAATCAAGGGTTTTTGGAGATTCTTTATCTTTAATGATCTTGATGGAGTGATCTTCAATATCTTCCTTCTCCTTCTTTCTTTGATATGTCTCCTCTAGCTTTAGCCATAGATATTTGGTGGAAGTGCATTGTCCCATGCTCTCTTTGATAGGGCTTGAGAGTCCACTAAGAATGGTCTTGAGAGCCAATGCATCATTTTTATTTCCTTCCCTTTGAGCTGCAAACTTTGACTTGTTCTTCAATGAAACTAATCCACCAATGGTTGCCTTCCAAAAAGTTGCCCCCATTTCCTTCAAATGTACTCTCATCTCTATTCTCCAAGTAGAATAGTTTTCCTCGTCAAGGATTGGTACTTCATCATCCATTTGTGTGTATATGGATCTCCTTCAAGCTTGTTAAGGCTTGTAGTGAAGGCCCACTCTAATACCAATTGTTGGACACACCTACCACACTTAGGGGGGGGGGGTGAATGTGGGGCTCTTTTTCCCAAAACTTCCCTCTTACACAAAACTCATTAGTTAGAATTCAACATTTTACTCATTACTCATTTATGTCATTTATAACCAGTTAGATGTGAACACATATCAACAATATATCATCAACAAGTCATCACCACAAGCAACACAAAGAACACATGATGTATGTACAATTTTATTTTTTTTATTACGAACTACAATCCTTGGGGTTTTTCAGCAACAACTGAATAGAGTACAACTCGACAAGAGCACCAGCTCTATCATGCAAGACTCGGCTTACACACTTAGTACCAACTGATATGAGGCAACAATCATCAACAGATATCAATATGCAACAGGTACGCGACCTGTCGGTAGTGCAGTACGCGTATGTACGTGCCCTACCAGTAGTACAACTCGCGTGTATACGCGCCCAAGAATTACTACAGCCTATGTATACATTCTAAGATATTAGGGTTTATCCTTTAAGATTAACTCGGATCCTCTGCAACCAATTCATCATTCTCTTGTGTCTCTCATTGTCCAAACTGACCCACAGCCAGTCACAACTCATCCAAGCTCTCCAATAGTCTACTCATGCTCCACAACCAATCAATATGAATGTTATCTCAATCATGTATAAACAACTAGTATACCATAGAAATCACGTCATCACTAAATCACAAGAGTACTTCTCACTCCATCTACCAACATAGACCACATCACAGCAGCCATACCAAGAATTCCCTAAGCATTCACAACACAAAAAATAATAGTATCCATCAAGACAATAATGTAACCATACCAGAGTTTCAGTGACAGATCTGAGCCCATAGAATGCAGATCTGGAACCTACTTCAGTCTTCAACAGCTTGTCATCAACTCAACCACAAATCTCCATGCGTTTATCCACTTTACTCTCCCTATACACTGACATCATGTGTATTGTACGCACCTTGTACACAAACAGGTTGTGTATACGCACCCTATACACAGATAGCCCACATACGCACCAGAAAATAGGGTTTTTTTGTGATTCTAAGAATTTCATCGTCATGATCTCAAACTTGTTGAAACTTCAATGCGTCCATGAGATCCTCCTGATCTCCTCTCTCTCAGAATATATCTTCAATCATGCTCAAGATATCCACACCAAAATGCTCTCACAAGAAGCTCTCCATCAATACTCCAAAAGATATTCTCACAAGAAGCTCTTCATTGATCCACAAAAAGGATGTGATGCAAATGACCATTGCTATATTATTTATACTTTCATCCTCTAGGTCACTTAACCTATTTTCCTTATCTTAGGGTTAACCACTTTCCATAAATAGAAATTTCTCCAATACTTCATCATTTAAATATTCCTTCTTGATTTTGTCACTTCTCTTTATTATTTAAATAATCCACCTTGACTTTGTCACTTTACTTTGTCATTTAAATAATGATTTCTTCTTTTAGGTCACTTTGACTTATTTGACCTTGGGGGCTTCAAGCCTTCATATGGGGGTCCTCCAACTTCGTAAGGCCATAACTCTCAAACCGTGAGGAGTTATGTGACATTCAACATACCACCGGAAATGGCATGACAAGTACTATCCATTTAGGATAGTTTCACCAACAACTTCATTGATCTTCATCCCATTGTTCCACATACAAGCATGGGTCCTCCAACCATTCTTCTAGGATAACTCAATCTGCAAAGCGTCTTCCCATGAGGGATTTCACCATAAGGGGACCACTTTGGAGTTCATCCATTTGTGCACCTTATCAATAATGATAAGACAATAATGAGTCATCTATACATTTTTCCAACAATGCATCATATACCAATAAAACCACATCGATCCATCTTCATCATGTATCAATGACAACTCATTGATGTTCATCTTATCAATAAAAAAATCATTGATCCATCTTCATCTATGCATTCTCATCAAGGACAATACATATTACATTACATCAATCATCAATCAATCAATATGTTGACATCAATCAATCAAACCATTGGCATCAATGAAAACATGATCCAACAAGTGTGATGGTAAGCCCAAAAGGCACCATCACAAACCTGTGGTGTCCATATCTCATCCTAAAATTATTCTAATGGATTTCTTCATCCTTAATTCTAACTTGATGATACCCAGACCTCGAGTCTATTTTAGAAAACATTGTAGCTCCTCTGAGTTGATAAAAAAGATCATCAATTCTAAGCAATGCGTATTTGTTCTTCGTGGTCATTTTATTTAACTATGTGTAGTCAATACATAGCCACAGAGTACCATTTTTATTCTTTACAAAGAATGTTGGTTCTCCCCATGGGGATACACTTGGTTTGATACACCCTTTATCTAGCATCTCATTTAATTTCATGTTTAATTCTACCAACTCTGGTGTGTTCATCTTGTAGGGAACTTTAGATGTTTGTATTACTCCCAGTGTTAGATCGATGGAAAATTCGATGTCCCATTTAGGAGAAAATCCAAGTATTCCCTCTGGAAACACATCTATAAATTCATACAACACAACTTGGTCTTCAATTTTTAGCTTGTTTCTTTATGTTGCATTTATCACTTGTATTGCATACAAGGAACACCCTTTTCAGCTATACTTATTGAGTTGCAATGTTGATATTTGTCTCACTGACACAGGCTTTTGGATGCCCTGTAGCATCCTCTTGTTTCCTTCATCGTTTTCACATTCCAAAGTATTATTAAAAAAATACATCTTTGCTTTGTGGGAAACCAACCAGTCCATGCCCATTAGCATATCATATGACCCCAAAGTAGGATATTTAAGGTCACTAGTGTAGATAGTCCATTCACTTCAAATAGGTAGGCTTCAATCATTTTTGTCACCTTCCACTTGGTTCTTATGGCCAGATTAACCAACCATGATTTTACATGCTTCCTTCTCTGTAAGGCACGTTCTTCAACAATTTGGGGTGAAATATAACTAAGGTTAGAACCAAGGTCAATCAAAATTGAAATGGGTCGTTTGGAAATTATACCTTCCATCTCCACCACTAAAGCTTGGTGGTCTTCCTATTGATTATCGATAGCTGCATTAATTCATGGCACGTTCCTATCTACATAATTAAGAGTGGTATCCTCCTAAACATGGTAAACTCTCTTGATGTCATTGTGCCTATGAGGACACTCTCTCAATAGATGTTCCTCTCCACAACCTTAGCATTGTAGAGGTCATTTATTCTGGTCTTCCATTTTCTCCCTTGCTTGTTCTATTGGTCTTTTCACACTTTTGGAGGGAAAGCTTTTTTGGTGCACACTTCTAGTCGGATGACTAGACTGAGCACCTCTTTTTGGATTCTTGTATTGGGATGGTTTAAATCCCTTCTTTTGAAATCCAGACTTATCTTTATTTTTTCATTCCTTAATAGGCTCGTGCCTATGCTTGGATTTATCATAACAACATTTTTCCTTTCCGATGGTGTCCTATAGTGTATTAGGCACAACAAACTCAATTATGTTATGATAGGACTGTGGTAATACACTGAGGAAACACTGTATTCTCACTTTCTCATCCTTAATATAAGGGACATATCTTAAAATCTCTAAAATATTTTTGCGTAATCATCCATGGTAAGTTTTCCTAGTTTGTGTTCATGAAATTCCTTGATATTACCATCATAGTACTTCTCTGATATGTACACCTTCCTAAAATACTTTTCAAATTGTTTCCAAGTTAGATTAATCTCCTTTAATCCCTTGATATTCTTGAGGCCTTCCCACAAATGGAATCTCCTCCATTCAAATTGAATATGGATACCTTTTCCTTCATATTTTATAAGTAGTTATGTACTCGGAAATACTTTGTTAATCCTAGAGGTCATGCCTCTACCTCCTCTCCCTTCTTGATTTCCATCGAAGGTAGGTGGCTTCGCTTTATTGAATTATTTTATCATGAAACTCTGGGAATGTCTCTTATTTTTCTTTAAATAGGGAAACATGACCCAGTATCATTGTTGGATATATCCTCTGTAGTGGTCCTCTCATTAGATTATTATATTGAATAATCTGCTTTGTTTTTTATTCTCTTGGAAATCTTGTGCTTCTTCCTTGAGGAACTATTTCCTGTATTACTATGTTCTTGCCCATTATTATGAATTCATGATGGGATATTCCACTTCTCACATTGTTATCTTCCTGCATTGTTGGAAGTTGTTCATTGTTGTAGGTGATTTCGAATTTCAGAAAAACTGTACAGTAACATTGCATTTAACTTCGACTACTTTTCTTGTGCTCTAATGAGATTTGCATTGTCATCCTTGTATATTCTTAGCTCAAACTTATGCTTCTCATGGTTTCCACTATATATGGGGGAGTCTCTCTATCCCTCCTATCATCAGATTCCTCATCTCAGAAATGTGAGGTCTCTTCCATTGTCTAGTTGTGCCAAACTCTTACTATGTTTCTTCTCCTCTCAATATCTACTATGTTTCGAAACAGTAAGTTGCTATTAGATAAATCATAATATATATATTATTATTAGCCTCATAAATGCTTTTGATTAGCCTCAACAATTTCAAAATCAGGAATCCATTCCTACTACCAATTATACTCAGAAATTGTTGTTAGCATGCATTAATATAAATACATTGTCAAATAGGGAAAAGACATAAAATTTATATTATGAATAACAATGTGTAGTTATATTAGAAATGAATTTAAAGTAATAGCCTTTCATTTACATCAGATTTAAACAAGTTCATCATTTTGAATCTTTGTGGTAAGTGTCTATCCCATTCAGGTCTAGAGTTTGAACTCTATTCTGATACCACTTTGTAGCACACCCAAACCCATAAACTATACTTAAGTTGGTGGGAGTCAAAATTTCCTATTTTACTTCTTACCTCTTGCTCTGTTCTAAGCCTTTAAATGGATTATTCTCCTCAGAAGATTTCCAACAACTATAAATATATTAAAATCTAAGTTCAGGATCAAAATTTATGATCCTTTAAATATTTTAGGTCGATTCGCTCACAATCTCGGTCACTTCCACATAGATCCTCATCATTTTTACCAGCTAATAAGGGTGTGTGTTGATTTGGCAGTGATGTTCCATATAACATGTACAAACCAAGTTTGAAGCCAAGGTAACCTTAGAGGAAAATCAACGCGGAGTTTCATAGCATCGGGCGATCGAATCCGACCAAGATCAACGATACTCATCTATGAAAGGCTTGGAGATCGGCAGAGGATAATCAATCAGATTATCTTATTCACGATGCAATCCACACACCCTCAACACCAACCTTTTGAATGGTTTCTCAAAAATTCCCTACTTTCAACAGATATAATGGTTGTGATCGCTCCAAAACAATGGACAGAATCTTTGCGGTCTTACAAATATGAAAGGTAGTTAAAAAAAACTTCCAAGTCCCGATCAATCCATTAGACAAGGTCTACAAATATACATGGTCCAAATACACTCGGTTTTACAAAAACCTTCAATTCTTAACAAAGCCTCTTGGCCTCGATTGATCTGACGGTCATGATTGAATCTATTGGACGACCTAGATCCTTTTGGACTAGAAAGGTGTGTGACCTTTAATTTGATCAGAAACACCTGTTTGGAATCACATCTCTACTTCCAACTGGATTTGTGATCGGGTCCTTCTGAGCAGAGGGATTTTTGACAGATCCAACGATTATCGATCCTCTAATTCAACGGTCCATATCTCAACGGGTTTTCAAATCCACGTGACAGTTAATGGTTCACTAAGGCTTCAACTGGATTTCAACTGGACTAGTTCCATGGTTAAATAGACAGCTCATATATTTTCGATGTATCCCTATGGTAATTCAACGGCTCACACCCACTCAAGTTCTAGCCTTCGAGTTTCTCCCTATCATAAGCACTAACCACTCTAACTGCGTGCATCATTCATAATCCTGCATTCTGACTAGCTTAATGGTCTAGTTCTAGGACGTGATCTATGGTCTATATCTTCTTGGTATAGTTCCTCAGTAGATCCATGACTCTCTCCCACTCAGGCTTGCACTCTTGGGCCAATTATATCAAACTCAATATTATGCTAGTTCTAAGGTGCCTCTGATACCCAATCTTTGATGAAGGGTCGAGATTCACTCTCGATTTCATATATACGGTCCAAAATCCTCTAGTCCAATATTTAGGAAAATAAACATAAAAGAGCAGACTTATAATTCTAGCACGGACTTTGCCATGTTTCAGGGAGAAAATCACAAGGGAGGAACTTCACTCCCCGAGTGAATAAACTCTTCACCTCTCTCCATTGTTAACATTGTTTTGATTCAAGGGTTTTAGGCCATCGACCTTGCCCATGTACATATTAAAAAGGAGGTAATACCTACCTGCAACCCAAAAAATGAGGTTGTGTATCCTACAAGATTTCCATTTCAAATCACAGAGGCTTCATAGGGTCATAAGCCCCAATAAATGAGCTACCCACACCTGAGAACAAATAGGTGTTTTCCCCTCTGGGATTGTGCTCAACAATTACAAATTTCAATCTAAAACAGTAATTCAACAAATTCAAATTTTCTTTCAAAATCAAAATACAAGGATTAACATTCATTTATAAATATTTACTAAAACACCATGAACACTTATTTGTCTCAGAATAATAGATAGCCAACCAATTGACTAAGGGTGAAGGCCTTTCCACCCAATAGTAGGCCTTTTTTCACTTATGTTTTCTACATCATGCCACCCCCATGCTACTCCATGATACCACCAGGGAAACTCACAAGATAGCTCACATGTTTTGGGTCCAACCATGAAGGCTACTCTCCTTCACTAAATAGCATTAGCAAAAATTCCCTTCTACCCTTTTTGAGTCCAGGGCCTCCATGAGCTTCTGAAATGCCTTTCCAATTGGATTTCTTCTGCACAAGGGAGTCCCTTCACTAATACATAGTTCCTCAGTTTCCTCCCCTTACTAGTGTTGATTTCTATCCAACAAGCATCAACTCGCAATCCTCTCTGCTCAAGTTTTGGGTCTGGGAAATTTCCCTACTTCGGCTCAACCAAAAAGTCGCTAGGTAAGCTTCATATTTACCTCATAGAAACTTCCTAGTTTTCCTCTATTCCTGCTAGTGTGCATGCTCGTTCTATTCTTGCACTCATGAATACTCCCCATGTGTCTCTCTTGGCATTATTTATTTTTCCTCGGGTTCCTGCACTTTCTTTTGTCATAAGCTTCCAGGAGTCAAGCTCCCAAATCGAAGTGGCACCTCCATGGTGTACCTTTGGCTGACATTCACAGTCGATTTAGTCATATTCTGTGTAAATTTATGAAGGAAAACATAACTACCCAACCATCATGTCATCTCATTAATTTTTTTCTTCTGTGTAAAGGAAGATAGAATACTTCCAATAGATTTGGTCATCAATGATTTCTCAGGTGAAGGTTAAATTATTTTGGGAATACAAGTAATCCCCAATTCTCCTTCATTGGTTCCCTCCAACAGTATCATGGCCAATACTTCAAGGCTTCCCCTTCAGTCAACTCGTTGGAAATTTTCATTAAACATAAAACAAAATTACAATGTCCGTAAATCTTAATCATAATTACACTCAAGGAAAAATAGGGTGTTACAATAAGATTGGGAAGCTCAAGCATGGTTGGATTGGAACATACAAGCCTAAGAAGAATCTGTCCAGCTATAGATAATGGAAGGTTTAGCATACCTTAGCCAATTGAATGTCTCTCAATTTTAAGGACTTTCCATTCTTAGAATGGCATGGAGTTCGAGTGAGTAGCCCCACCCAACGCTATGAATGAAAATGGTAGAAAGACTAAAGTTGAAGGGGAATATCATTAAGGCATTGTGTTTTGAAATTTAGGTAGTGAAAGCATAATAGAGGTTATATGGAGGTCCATACTATTAAAATAATAGGTGTTATTGTTTCATCATACACAATATCACTATATTGTCACCCAACCATAGGCATAAACGCCACCCCCGAGCACCTTAACCTTGACAGGAGGAATAATTCCAGAAGCAATCACTAGAACCAATAGCCAACCAAGGTAGTGTACCTCTCTCCAAAGCTAGCGTACCAAGCAGAAATTCCAAACCATAACCAAAGACCAAGTCACTACTGCAGCATCTACAGCTCTCCTTCATTCATGTGCACCACTAGTCCTTATGCAGTTGTGAGAGTGAGTGAGTACAAATGATCTCAAGCACCCTCTATTTATAGTCCTCCAAGTCACTTAACTGGGTTGACTTCTTCTCTTGGAGGTTAATAACTTAATATAAATTATTCTCTTGAGTTGACTTGTCTTCTAGGGTTATTAACCAACTATTTAGGGTTTCTCTTACTTCCCAGAATATTCTAGTCTCGTCAAAGGTTATACGTAGAGGTTAATACCTCCTGAAGCTATCGTAATATCAACACTCCATCCTAGCTAGGGAGGTATTAAAGGAAATGGTCTTGAGAACAAATAGATCATTCAACATGTAGCATCATCATAGCCACACAGGTTATCTCATGATCAAATCACGAGCACCGTCATCACTATCCATCTAGATAGTCTCCATGGAAATTAGAAAAATTCCATCCAATAGAACACAATTATGTCTATCCTGTAAGTTTTAAACCTGTGAAGTAAAGCAATGCATATAGATTCTTAGGCAAAATAGAATTTAATCAATGGCTCGTACACAAAGTACACAGAGATTTTATACCGGAAACCCTCAACCGGGAAAACCTTTCTTATATTCATTATCTCGAATTTCACCATTCACCATACAATATATACAATGTTTTTAGGTATTCCATAGATACCAAAACCCTAATCCCTTAATCCATGATTAATTTAAAAAACTGCTAAAAGTAGAAAAATCCACTAAAAATAGCAAAAACCACCCAAAAACAAATTTCAAGGCATTACGCGTAACCAAGGGAGGGCATACCTGCGC
>ML781893.1:71035-95998 GCA_009831015.1 Picea engelmannii | reverse complement strand
AGCGCCCGATGCACACGACACAAAGAGAACTACTAGAGGGATCGTCAGATGCAGTTGTCGAATCTGACGTGCCCACACACACACATATGCAAAGAATATAACACATACCCAACATTCTCCCACTTGTTGTTTTTTTTGCATCCAAGGGTTCAAGGGATTATATAGTCAACAATCCAGGGCAGCAATGCCCATTTTTAATCTACACCAGGAGAACTTTTTTGTGCTCACGGACTTTGTCAATGAATCTACAACATTCTTCAAAGTGTCAACCTTTTCCAGCAACACCTTCATTTCCTCAACCATGTCTCTCACAAAGTGATACTGAACATCAATATGCTTTGTCTTTGAATTATAAGTTGGGTTCTTTGCCAGGAAGATTGCACTCTGACTGTCACAATCTAATCTCACTTCTTGTTGTACCAACCCAATACCTGAACAAAATATTTGTAACCATGCCGCTTCCTTGTTTTCATGAGTGGTTTCCATGTATTCAACTTTTGTAAGTGAGAGTGCCACTACAACCTGTCTTTTGATCATCCAACTGATTACTCCTCCAAATAGGTTAAACACATACCCACTTGTAGATATTCTGCAATCCATATCTCCAGCCCAGTTTGCATCAACAAAGTCATGTATTTCCACCACTATGTCCAATCCTTGTCTTCCTTGGTAGCACAATCCATAACTGGTAGTGCCACGAAGATACCTGAAGACCCTCTTTACTGTTGTCCAATGCTCCTTCCCTCGTTTTGACATATACATGCTCAAAAATCCCACTGCATGTGAAATGTCCGGTCTAGTACAGACCATTGCATACATCAAACTGCCAACTGCACTGGCATATGGAACATGGGACATGTCCTCTTCTTCTTCCTGTGTCTTGGGACACTGATTTGCGGATAAATTTACACCTATAGGAATAGGAACCTTGATCGGTTTACCTCCATGCATATTAAACCTCTGCAATATCGTCTCAACATATTTCTCTGATTCAACCAGAGTTTCTTCTTTGCACAATCTCTTTTAATCTCCATTCCTAGAATGAAGTTAGCAGCATCGAGATCCTTCATGTCAAATTTAGAGGATAGCTGTGATTTAACCTCCTTGATAACATCCATGTTATTTCCTACCAACAATATGTCATCAACATACAACACTACATAAATGAAGTGATTACCAACCTACTTGGAATATACACAATGATCATCCTTTCTTCTTACAAGTCCCAATCCAAGGATGTATGTGCCAAACTTTTGGTACCACGTCCTAGGTGATTGCTTTAGACCATATAGTGACTTCTTTAGCTTACAGACCAACTCTTTCTTTCCCTTCACTACAAAGCCTTATGGCTACTTCATGTAGATTTATTCTTCCAGATCCCCATGTAGGAATGTTGTCTTCACATCCATCTGTTCCACTTCAAGATCAAAAGCAGCAGCAATAGATAAATGAAATCTAATAGAAGTTAACTTAGCAACAGGAGAAAAAATCTCACCAAAGTCAATTCCCTCTACCTAGGAATAACCTTTTGCTACTAACCGAGCTTTTTATTTCTCCACTTTACCTTGTGCATTAAAATTCTTCTTAAACAACCATTTGCTACCAACATATTTTCTTCCAGCTGGCAACTCAACTATATCCCATGCCTCATTCTTATCCAAGGCATCCATTTCTTCAACCATGGCCTTCTTCAAGAGTTTACTATCCTTTGAATTCACTGCTTCCCTGACAGTTATGGCATCATCATCAGTAATAGATAAAGCAAAATTGGAACGAAAATCAAGTGGACTATACCTTTCTGGTTTCCTTCTATCTCTCACTAGTCTCCTCAATACTGGGGTATGAGGTTCTTCTTCTTCTTCTTTTGCTTCCTCTTCTTCAGATGATTCAGATTTTTCATCATCCAACTCAAGCTCTATTTTCTCAAGTTCATCTTGCGTTGGTAGGATTCATGTTTGGAAACATATTTTACCTCTTTGAAAACAACATCTCGACTGTAAACAGTCTTCTTAGTTTCTGGGTTCCAAAGCTTATAACCTTTCACACCATCTTTATAACCAATAAAGATACACTTTTCATCCTTTTTATCCATCTTACTTCTATTTTCCTTTGGAACATGTACATAAGCATCACAACCAAACACTCTAATATGTTGAAGAGAGGGTTTCTTTCCATACCATACCTCGTGTGGAGTTTTATCATCCAACGTTGATGAAGGTGATCGATTGACCAGGTAACATGTTGTACCCACTACCTCTACCCAGAACTCTTGTCCTAACTCGGCACCGTTGAGCATGCTCCTTGCTTTTTCCATCAGTGTCATGTTCATCCTTTCTGCAACTCCATTTTGTTGAGGAGTGTATGGAGTAGTCTTCTTCCTTTCTATACCAAACTTCTTACAAAATTCTTCAAATTCGTTTCCACATAATTCTCCACCATTATCTGTTCTCAATACCTTTATTTTCTTCTCTGTCTGATTTTCTACCATAGCCTTAAACTCTTTAAATTTATCAAATACCTCAAATTTATTTCTAAGAAAATAAATCAATGTGTACCTTGAGAAATCATCTGTGAATGAAACATAATACACAGACTTACCTAGTGATGGAACATGCACAGGTCCAAACACATCACTGTGTATCAATTCTAAGATCCCCTTTGCTCTTGTAGCACCATATGGGAATCTTACTCGATTTTGTTTACCATATATACAATGTTCACAGAAATCAAAATCCAAAGTGCAATTAGACATACCTTCAACCATGCCTTTACCATGTAGTGTTTGAAGGCCCTTTTCTCCAATATGCCCTAGTCTTTGATGCCACAGCATGGTCTTTTTTTCAGGGACGATATTGGTCTTGTCTTCTTTATTTTTCTTCTCAGGGACAACAGAACTGTTACACCCATTAGTATAATTTCTTCCCAACAACTTGTACATAATTCCACACCGAACTCCCCTCATCAACACCATTTCCCCTCGTACCATATTGCAAGTGTTCTTTCCAAATACAGTATCCACTCCTGCATCATCCAACTTGCTTATAGATGTTAGGCTCCTGGCAAGTTTTGGAATGTGAAGAACCCCAGGGAGAGTTCTAATCCTTCCATCTTTCAGCAGCAACTTAACCCTTCCACGTCCCAAGATTTTTGATGTCGATTCATCTCCTAGGAATACATCACCACCATCATATTTTTCATATTCAGAGAACCACTCCCTGTGAGGAGTCATATGGTATGATGCACCTGAGTCGATCAACCATACATCGCGGTCTGCATGTGTACTTGTAGATGCTAGGTAAACATCACCTCCTTCTTCAGTGGAGGTTTTCGCCTCTGTGGAAGAGGTACTATCAAATCCCTTTGGTTTTTCAACCTTCTTAGACTTGAAATCTTTCTTATAATTCCATGTTTTACCACACTTCCAGCATTTCCTCAAAGATTTTCCTGGAGACTTAGATCTACCTGTAGATTTAGATCTCCCCCCTGAAGGCTTACCAGGATTCTTGTCTTGGGTACGACCTCTTACAAATAAAGCATTTGTGTTATGATCATCCATGCTTTTTCACCTCATCTCTTCAGATAACAAGGATGCAACTACATCCTCATACTTCAATGTAGATTGAGTGGTACTACCTATTGCTATAACCATATTATCCCAAGAGTCTGGAAAAGAACATAACAAAGTAATACACTTATCTTCTTCTACAATCGTAACATTAACAGAGACAAGTTGACTTACCAGAGTATTAAAGGCATTTAGACGTTTTGTCACAGAATCTCCATCTTCCATCCTAAGATGATACAGCTTCTTTCAAAGAAACAACTTGTTTACCATGGACTTTGATTGATACAAATTCCCCAACTTATCCCATAGTTCCTTGGCTGTAGATTCTCCTGAGACATTCAACAACACCGAATCTGTCAGGCAGAGTCGAATAGTACTCCTTGCTCTTCTATCCAACTTCTCCCAATCTTCCTTTGACATATCAGTAGGTGGTGTACTAGTAGTTTGTGTACTAGTAGGTTGTGTACCAGTAGCCTGTGTGCTAGTAGATGGTGTACCAGTAGCCTGTGTACTAGGATCCACAGCGATCCATTGTTCTTTGTCTACAAGAAGGTCCTCCATCTTGAGCTTCCATGGCTCAAAGTTTTTACCATTGAACTTCTCTATCTCGATTCTAGAAGAGATCGCCATTCCTCTTTCTACACTCGAATAACCACTGCAAAATCTCCCACTAAACCCAATTTTATCACAGACCCAAGATCAACTTGATCTATCAAGACTGAGCCAAACCCTCAGCAACAAAGGCGTCCCTTTAAAGCCAAAAACGAGCTCTGATACCACATGTAAGTTTTAAGCCTGTGAAGTAAAGCAATGCATATATATTCTTAAACAAAATAGAATTTAATCAATGGCTCATACATAGAGTACACAGAGATTTTATACTGGAAACCCTCAACCGGGAAAACCTTTCTTATATTCATTATCTCGAATTTCACCATTCACCATACAATATATACAATGTTTTTAGGTATTTTGTAGATACTAAAACCCTAATCCCTTAATCCAGGATTAATTTAAGACATACACATGCAAAGAATATAACACATACCCCACACATATCCATAGTAGTATACAACTACTATCCAGTGGTACACAACCACTCCTAGTAGCACATAGCTACCAACTAGTGACATACAGTCACTACCAGTGGATCATATCCACCAAAATAGCATACAACTATTTTCTAGAGACATACAGTCTCCACAACAATCAAATCATATCATTTGATATCATCCTGCATCAACAATGTCATCAGTTGCATCACCTATAAGTCGTACTATCATGATGAATATGCATCATATCTAAGTTGTATAGGCATGATGTGGATTATCATTTGCATCATCTCTAATCCATACTAACATGACATAACTAGAACGATGCCAATGCATCATATCTAAGTTGTATGCCACCTCTAAGTTGTACTCGCATGATGTAGATCAGTGCCTCATTGTGTCATCTTTAAGTTGTATGATCATCTTTAATTCATACTAGCATGGCATATCTAGCATGATGTCAATACATCATATATAATTTGTATGCCACCTCTAAATTGTACTCGCATGATCATATATATCATGACACGAGCCCCTTGCATCATCTCTAAGTTGTATGGTCATATCTAAGTTGTACTAGCATGAATTATCTAGAATGATGTCAATACATCATATATAAGTTGTATGTCATATCTAAGTTGTACTTGCATGGCCATATCTAATGTGGCTCACCAGAAACATCTCTAAGTTGTACTAGTATGAACATAAATATCATGATGCAAGCATCATCTCTAAGTTGCATGTCCACCTTTAAGTTGTACTAGCAGGATGCTCCTCAGGCCACTGTATCAACAAATCCAACCATTTACATCATATCTGAGTTGTACTATCATGATAATATCTAGCATGATGCAAGCATCATCTCTAAGCTATAAGATCATCTCTAAGTTATACTAGCATGATACAGATCTGCAACTCACTAATAGTCCATGATGCCACATATCAGAGCTCCCTCCCAACTAAGGAAATCATCTCCTCCCTTTCAACCAAGGGAGAAATCTCCACAATCCCCAGCTTATCCCTCAAGTATGAAAACTTTATATTGGACCATATATGATTTCAGGGGCTAAATTTCGCCAATGAGCTAATTTTCCATGGTTTTTCCCAAAACAAGATTTGCAAATTTCCATTTTTTCTAAAAACGATTCGCCCAAATTCCATAGAATAAAATTATTTTACCTTAAAAATTGCCAAAATTTTATAGAAACTATATTAAATCCTTAGAAATTTGAATAGTTTTACAAAACTATCACCATACATTTTTCATTTTGCATATTAAAAACTAGTAATATTAGCCCATGTTTCTACATTTTAATATAAATTTCCATCCAAGTCTTTGTCAAAATATCTGCAGTCTTCTCAGCAGTGGAGATATACTAGAGAACCACTTCTCCCCTCTGGACTTTATCACGGAGAAAACAATACTTGATCTCAATGTGCTTCGACCTATCATGGAACTCTGGGTTCTCTAAGAGCTTCACACGGATCTGGTCATCATAATATATCACGGTCGAATCCAACACTTGATCAAACAGTACATAAACAAGATTATAGAGCCACATTGCTTTCGTACAAGCATCACAATCTGCAATATACTCTGCTTTCGCAGTGTTGAGTGCAATAGACTTATGTTTTCTACTAGCCCATGAAATCATAGCAGAACCCAAACTAAAACACAATCCAGAATTACTCTTTCTATCTTTCGTACTCCCTGCCTAATATGAATCGGTAAATCCATGAAAATTTACTTCATTTTTTTAAGAATATCTCAAACCATACATTATCGTCCCATGAAGATATCTCAAGATATGCTCTGCATCCACCAATGCTCTTGTCTAGGTTCCACCTAGAACTGGCTCAACATATTCACAACAAAGCATATGTTCGGCCTAGTATTTACCAAATACATCAAGGAGACAATCAACTGTCAGTACAGGGATGAGTCTTTTGGATCAGAATCAAAGTCTCTCAACTTCCTCAAATCTGTTACCATGGGAGTTTCAATGGATTTGAAATCCATCATCCCAAACTTCTAAAGGATATTTACAACGTACTTCCCTTGTCCTAGGAATACTTCACCATGCTTCTACCACACTTCTAGTCCCAAGTAGTAGTGCATGAGATGAAGATCCTTCATATCAAATTTAATGGATAGCTCCTTCTTACATTGAATAATGAGAGGCTTTGCACCTGTCAGGAACAAGTCATCAACATATAACAGTATAAGGTGCATTGGTCATAACCTTGTAATAGAGATTTGGATCAGCATGACTCTTGGAAAATCCAAGTCTCGTCAAATAACTATCAATGTGTGCATACCAATCTCTTGGAGCTTCCTTGAGTCCATACAATGCCTTCTTCAATCTGCATACATGGGTTTCTTTTGGGTGTACCTAAAAACCTTGAGGTTTCTCTATATATACTTCGTCCTCAATCACTCCAATGAGAAATGTGTTCTTTACATCCATCTGATGTAAACTCCAACCCATGGAAGTTGTTAGAGATATTATGGCTCTGATAGATGTATATCTGGCAACCAAATAAACTGTCTCATCATAATCTTCTCCCTCCTGCTGGAACAACCCTCTAGCCACGAATCTTGCCTTTTACTTATCAATACTTCCATATAAAGCATGTTTTATCTTAAAAACCCACTTTAAAGTGACTACAGACTTGTCTTTAGGTCTCAGCACAACTTCTCATACATCATTCTTCATTATGGATTGATATTCTTCCACCATGGCCTCCTTCCATTCTTTCTTCTTAATTGCTTCTTCAAAGGTGGAAGGTTCAGCATTAACCAAACTTGTCATGAGTGTCACATAACTAGTGAACCTTTTGGGTTTCTTTCTTTGTCTGAAAGTACCAGTGGGAGAATTATGCTTTTCTGCTTCTTGTAAAGTAGTTTCAAGGCATGCTGGTATTTTTCTTGTCTTAGGTATAATAGTTGGTTCCACATATTCATGTGGTGTTTCTTGTTCTTCATTAGGTTGTTCTGGAGGAAATGCACTTTCTTATTTGGTATCTTCATGTTCCTCTTCTTCGTTGGATTCTATAGATTCTTCTATAGACTTCTTAAATGCAATACTTTCACCAAAAGTTATGTCTCTACTTATGTCAATCTTATGTTGACCTAGAACATAGATTCTATACACTTTTGATGATTCACTATAACCAACAAATATTCCTCTCATTCCTGAGGGTTCCAACTTCTTTCTCTTATCCTTGAGAACATGAATGTACATAGGAAATCCAAAGATTCTCAAGTGTTCAACACTTGGATTATTTTCAGAGAAGGCTTCTTCTAGAGTCATGTTCTTCAATATTCTATGTGGATTTCTATTCTGAACATAAACAGTTGTCATAGTTGCTTCTCCCCATAGGAACATGGATAAATTTTGGTCATTGATCATTGCCTTGATTGATTCTTAAATAGTTCTATTCTTTCTTTCATCCACACCATTCTGTTGAGGATTGTGAGGGACAATGAGATCCCTCCTAATCTCAGCTTCTTTACAAAAGGAAATGAGCTCCTTTGAGGTGTATTCTCCCCCATTATCAAATATTATTGTCTTGATCTTCTTATCTGTAAGGTTCTCTCCTTCAGCCTTGAATTCTTGGAATTTTCTAAATACTCCATCCTTAGTATTTAACAGATACAACCATGTCTTTCTTGAGAAGTCATATATGAATGTTACATAGTAAAGAGGTCCTCCTAAAGACTTCACTGTCATAGGTCCACATACATATAAACGTATTAGGTCTAAGATCCCTTTGGATCTATTCTCACTGCTTGAGAAAGGTTTCTTAATGTTCTTCCCAAGTGAACATCCTCTGCACACACCTTCATGTATTGACTGTAATTCTAGTATGCCTACAACCATCTATTTCAGGGATGTTAAGGCTTGATAATGTAGGTGATCATACCTTCTATGCCATAACTCACTAGGGTTTATTTTTTCATGTATTAGGGCTTGAGTATTCTGACCTAGGAGTTTATATAACCTTTCTTCACGGGTTGCAATAACTCCATCATTTTATATCTTGGAATATTTAGGCCATACAAGAACTTTTCCATACACAAAAGCTACTCTATCTCCTTTATCTTCCAAACATGAAATAGATACTAGATTCTTTTTCAAACCAGGAACATATAAAACATTATTAATATGGATAGAGTTACTTGATTCCATTTTGATAGTAGTTTGTCCAATTCCCTTGACTGCATAAGAGTTCTTGTCTCCAAGCTCTACTTTATGAGGTGTCTCCTTTTCCTTCATGCTTGAGAAATTCTTATGGTCACTTGTTGTATGCCTTGAAGCTCCACTATCGATCAACCACATGTCATATTCAATGGTTCGAGTAAGAGACAAATAATAGAATAAATCTGCTTCATCATGCTTTGTTTTTTTTTTAGGGTTCTTCATCATTGGCAGTTGATGCGTGATGTCTCTCTTTTATCTTCCTTGTTATTTTAGGACAATTCCTTTTGTAGTGGCCATAATCATTGCATTCAAATCATTGTACCTTTGACATATCTCTCTTGAACTTCTCCAATGCTACAACATTCTGAGGTTTCTTCTCTTTTCATGCTTCAAATTGTGGTTCCATGATCTTGCCTTTTACGATATCTAGAACTTTATTCTTGGTAAGGATGAGGTCAATCCTTGTCTTCCATGCTCTGAAGTTTAAATCCCCTTCTAACTTATTTTCTGACTTCATAGAGTAAGTCATGACTGCTTTGACTTGGTCAACCTTTGACTTTGACCAAAAAATCAAACTTGACAACTTGGTTTGTTGAGAGTACCAGAAGGTGTGCTTGGCTAGGTTGCATTAGGCTATCTAGGAATGAGGTCAAGTGTTTCACTTAAGGTTCCTCAACAAGAGGGTTAGGGTTTCATTGTTGTAGAAAAACTATGACTGGAACTGCAACTGAGAAAATTCTTCCAATCTACCTTCTAGTAGTTAGACTATCCAAAGATAATGTGGGCCCATAACCTATTAAAATAATAGGTGTGCTCGTTTCACCATAGACAATATCATTATATTGTCACCCAACCATAGGTACAAAGGCCACCCCCGAGCACCTTAACTTTGACAGACATAATAATTTTGGAAGCAATCACTAGAACCAATAGTCAACCAAGGTAGTGTACCTCTCTCTAAATCTAGCATGCTAAGAAAAAAGTACAAACCATAACCAAAGACCAAGTCACCGTTGCAGCAGTTGCAACTCTTCTCCAGTCATGTGCACAAATAGTCCTTATGCATTTCTGATAGTGAGTGAGTACAAATGAGCTCAAGCACCCTTTATTTATATTCCTCCAAGTCACTTAACTAGGTCGACTTCTCTTCTTGGAGTCTAATAACTTAATATAAATTATTATCTTCAACCGACTTGTCTTCTATGGTTATTAAACAACTATTTAGGGTTTCTCTTACTTCCCAGAATATTCTAGTCTCATCAAAGGTTACACGTAGAGGTTAATACCTCCCGCAACTACCGTAATATCAACACATACCTCATATATGTACACAAATTGACCCAATATAGCATAACAGGGGTTAGAAAAAGTAAGGTTAGCTAAGGAAATAGTTTCTACGGCACCTAGTCCACAAGTTTTGTAGGCTTGGAACGAGCATATGGATAAGTCCACCATTTTAGAGGCAATTTGGAGGGCACCATTAGAATTTGTTATCAAGTTAAGGGATAACATAGGACATTATTATGGAAGAAGATCCAAAGAATGGATGAAAATCACATTTGAGAATGGTTTAAGTGCAAACTAGTTGAGTACTCATTGAGACATGCCATGACTCTATCATCAAAAAAATAGCTAGAATAACAAAATAAGAAAGGAAACTCTATGGCATGGTTCCAATGTAAAGAGAGGATAAATTTTTAAAATTTACTAAGTATAAACTACATTAAAGTTGACATTGGAAGTTAGTCATCAAAGAATCAAAGAGAATAGGTTAGTCAAGGACTTTTGATGGAGTGGTTCTAAAAAACGAAATAAAGCAATTTCAATAAATGAAGTTAGATGTCTTTAATTGTAGTTGTCATTGTAATTTTAAGAGGGGGATATTGAGTAAAGATTCATAGGGGAATGTAAATAAAAACAATGATATAGTAATCCTAATGATGGGGTAATCAATGTAGGAAATAACCAAAAAGAGAAATGTGTCTTAGAAAAAGAGAATCAGAGGAAATATATCCATTGGACTAGGCATCATAATGAGATAGGATTTTGGTCATTGAGATTCTAGGGAGGCACACAACACCAAAATTCTCAATGGAATGGTTTTGATGAAGGGCCCAATAAGAGTGGATGAGTTATTAGAGAATTTCTAAGGAGAAGAAAAAACAATGGACATTAGGAAGGTCATCAAGCAAAGCTAGAATATAGTCATTGAGAAAATGGAACAACAACTTATAACAACATTTTCTAATGGAAGGGGCCCAAGGGAGACTTTAAGGAAAGTAGCAAGGAAATTGGTCAATGATGGATGAATAATTCACTATTAGAAAATGTCATACGAATAGTCATGCATAATGCCATAAGGAATTTGGAAGGGCATTAGGAAACTAGATTCTACAAAGAAAAAGTTTTGAGTGATAACCTTCTGGGAGAAGGGTAAGTGGCAAGAAATAAAATTAGATAAATTTTGTTGGCAATGCATTATTGAAAAGGTCATTAGAACAGGTATAGAATATTATCATTAAGGAAATATGGAGGCATATGTTAGCGAAAATTATGATGGAATCACTATGAGGGATGACCTAGTGCCAAAGCCGAGTAGGAGAGAAAAATGAAAAAAGGAATCATAATTGGTCATCAAAATATGACAAGTACATTGGGAATCTATGGCATCATAGAAACATTAGATCTCTTAATCAAGGGACTAAGAGGAGAAATATTATGGAAATAAATCATCATTAAAGGAATGCTTCAAACCACACAATAGATAAGGACAAGCAACAAGGCATTTGGAATCTAAATTGACTACAAGTCATCAATTTTTTTTATGAAAGTTATGAAATGAAGAGTCTGATGGTGGGGGAGAAAGGAAATGAAAAAGGTGTCATCAATTATTAAAGGAAAATCTAATCATCGAGAATTTGAGGATGAATATAGCATAAAAAAAAATAGATTTGTAGTCTTTAGAAGTACAATATCAACAAGCATTTGCAATATGCAAGGATGAATGAGATGCCAAAGATACTAATGATGATTTTCTATGAAAAAAATTATGACCAATGTGTCTAAGACACTTGAAGACCCTAATAAAAAGTGTTCATATGACCAATTTATATGCTTGGGCACAAAGGGATGATTGATTCAAGTTTTTCATGTGAGTCATATATATTTTAGCAATGCAACAATGTCAATTTGGAAATCATAAAGGATTTTCAAACATTACAGAAAGTAGGATAAGGATTTACAAACCCTATCATGCAACCACTCATTAGAAAGATTATTAAGCCTTATTTTCACTAGACTTTAGCCACAACTAAACTCTCCCTCCACCTACACCACCCAAAAAACAACAACAATAGAAACATTTTCCAACTTTGACAAAAAAAATCAATTTGTTATGTTTTCATTTTAAACCTTGGATATCCATATACCCATATCACCACTTCTAAAACATTAAATATTACAATGTATTTATGAAACCACATAGTTTAGACATTAATAATCACAAATGCGGTTATTCCTTCAAGGTAAGATGATAGTTCCTTTGATTTATTCTAATTGAGCCAAGAGGTTGATTCACAATGGTATTAAGTTTGCAATGCTCGTTGTTGGATCCTAAAAGGATAAACTTGTTGATCCAGGTGAATATTTTTGGCCACCCACCTATTCCAACTGGCTCCTCGTGTCCGTTTTGATTCAACATGTCTTTCTTTATTGCTTTATAATTGTGAGTTATACACTTCTAGGGTTGTCTAAATCCTCACACATTATCCAGGTGGATATGGGTGGCCTCTCACCTAATCCAACTGGCTTATTTTGTATGTTTTCATGTTAGCACATCTTGTTGTACTTTCAGGGTTGTTTTGCGGCCCTAAATGTTGTTTTCTTGGCTTTCCATAGTTATAATGATGATAGAGTTAGAATTTGAAGGTGAAATTTGTATTTCTCTTAAAGACCTTTCCAACGGGCTATCACGCGCCTAAAACGGAGGTCGTATACAAAAGTTACAACCCTAGGAAGTTGAGGTACCAAATTACACCAACTTACCCATAGGGCCCACATGAATTTTGGCGTTTCACCTTATAGAGTTAGGTTTTTGGATGTCTAGGGTTTTGAAATTCATGAGTAATATGAAAAGGGCCTATGGAGCCTCATTGTAATCCATTCTTCTCAGATGGATGCACGTAGCAACCACATCTCTTCTGAGAGATAGCTACCACCATTTGAGCAAGTTTCAGTTCTGCAGTTTTACAGTTTCAACCTATTTCATTATTTAATAGAAGATATTGTTCACTGGATATTTGTGTTATTCTTCCTATCTCTATGTTTATTGTATTCAATATGTTAATCAATTTGTTCTACTCCTAAATCTGGATCAATGGTATTAGAGCGGTATGCTCTTCATTTATTTTTCTTTGTGCATATCCCTGACAAGGGTTGGGTACAAGAAGTTGGGACTCGAACCAATCGAGCCATTACCAGATCGGCTACACCGAGCCCGACAAAAACCCATGGGAGACGAAAAGAAAGATGGAGCAGAAGATCCTATCAAAATTTTGCTCGAGGAATCCCTCGTGTGACAAAGGAACGAAATGATGGACAACTTCATGCAGATCATTCGACGGTTTCCCATGGGAGAAGCCTCTTCATCAGGTGGCAATGCAACCCCCTTTAAGGTACATGTAAATTTTGATATTCCATTATTTGAAGGACTGATAGATGCAGATGTTGTAGATAAATGGTTGAATCTGCTTGAAGGATATTTTTCGGTCCACAATTTTTTCGATCAAAAAAAGATCACTTTTGCACTCCTCAAAGCCATTCCCCATGTTAAAGACTGGTGGGATAATTAATCTGAGAAAAGGGTCGTGGAGGAATATGCAATTTTTGTGGTGGCACCTACATGGGATTCCTTCTAGGACGCAAGTAAATAATAGTACTACCTGGTTGGAAGTTACGAGGACCAATACACCAAATGGACCACCCTACATCAAGAAAGGGACCAGACAGTACCAAAATTCACCAATATTTTCCATACCCTACGCACCAAATTGGGTATCAAATATTCTGAGCGTCGTCTATTTCTCAAATACTATGGTTTTTTGCATAGATACATTCAAACAAAAATGGATTTCCTAGACATCGCCTCATTGGGCACAACTTATAGATACGCTCTCAAGATTGAGTAGAAATTTAAGCAGAAACGGTGAGAGTTTGTATCTACAAACCCCTCACAGTCGAAGCAAGGCAAAGGCAACCCCAACCCACAAATCAAGGGACCGAGTCAATATGGTTTCCCTCGAGACAATCCGTCCAAGCCGCAACACAAGAAGGGTAATGAGAAGATGAAGAAGGACACGGGAAAATGGTGTGAGTACCATAAAAGTCCTTGGCACAACACCAACGAATGTCGCTCCAAGAAGTCCCTCGTGGTCGAGATGAAGGTGTCCGAGTCAGAGGTTGATTCTGATTCCGAGTCAAATCTTGAAGGAGGGAAGCGGATTATCGATGTTAAACCAAGTGCCACGGTTGCTACCACCAAAGTCCAGCCAAGTGAACCAGAAGAACCAGAGGAAGGGGAACGCCTCTTTCACTCACATATGTGGGTCAAGGGGGATCTGATTCATTTCATTGTCTATAATGGTAGTCAAAAGAACCTGATTTCAACAGAGGTCATTAAGTAGATGAACCTACCAATGACAATGCACCCACATCCCTACACCATCGGTTGGATTCGTCAAGGAAGAGATCTCTATGTCAACAAACAGTGTCGTATGCCTTACGGCATCAAGCCTTTCAAAGATGAGGCACTGTGTGATATTTATCCCATTGAATTTTGTGATGTTGTTTTAGGACAACCATATTTTTTGAAGCATCATGTTGTGTATGATTCTAGACCCCACAGTGTTATTATTACTTTGGGTAGACAATTGTACATGATCCTATAGGTGGAACCGCCTACTATTATTTCTTTAATCTTTGTTAAGCAATGCAGTAAGGTCATTTCACGGACCGAGAAGTTCATCTTCTTTGTGATTCATGCTCACAGTAAGAAGAAGGTCATCGCCACGTTCGTGGCCTCTACACAACGCCTCTCTTTGCAGCAGAAGCAAGTGGACGGGATCGTGGAAGAATACAGAGACATCTTTGTCTCACCTACAAGGGTACCGACACACTGCCAAGTCAAGCATCCAATTGATATGACCCCCAGTGCACCTCTACCTAATGGACCAGTCTATCAACGCTCACTGATAGATAATGATGAAATTAGGCATCAAATCCAAGAGCTTCTTCAAAAGGGGCATTTCAGACCCAGCTCCTCCCCTTGCGAAAGCTTGATTGTACTGGTACAGAAGAAGGATGGGACTTGGTGACTCGACATTGATTACAGAGCCTTAAACAAAATCACAGTTAGGAACCGCTACCCCATTCTCAGGATTGATGACCTTCTTGACCAACTCAAGGGGGGGAATTTCTTCAGCAAGATTTACTTGAATTTTGGCTACCACCAGGTTCCCATCGAACCAACTGATGTCTGGAAGACAGCCTTCAAGTCTAAATAAGGTCTCTACGAATGGTTAATCATGCCCTTTGGCTTAACAAATGCACCAGCCACTTTAATGTGGTTGATGGATGATGTATTCATACCCTTCACCAAATCCTTTGTGGTAGTATATTTGTATGACATCTTCATCTTCAGAAGAACGTGGGAGGAGCACATGCGGCATATTCAATAGGTTTTGATCACTCTGTGGCAGCACAAGCCTTATGCCAACTTGGAAAAATGCTCTTTTGGCATGAACAGGGTCCAATACCTGGGCTACATTTTTTATGAGCATGGGGTACATGTTGATCCAGCTAAGATCCAAGTCATTCGTGATTGGCCAGCCCTGACCACACTGACCGAGCTTCGGAGCTTCTTGGGACTTGCCAATTTTTATCGACGGTTCATGTTGGGATTCTCCCATGTTGCATGGGCCCTCAGCCAGGTGACCAAGGGTGGTGGTAGGGCCAATTTCGTGTGGGGGAAGGAGAAGCAATGAGCATTCGAAGATCTGAAACATCATTTGTGCTCATCTCTAGTACTCTCCTTGCATTATCTGCAAAAACCATTTGAGATTGAGACTAATGCATCTGAATATGTTGTGGGAACAGTTCTCACTCAGCACGGGAATCCGGTGTCATACCATAGTGAGACACTCTCTGATATTGTCCGAAAATACCCCACCTATGACAAGGAAATGTATTTCATTGTACAAGCCTGTCGTTAATGGAAATATTACATTATGGGGATAGATACGATCATACACATTGATCACAAGCCTCTGTAGTTCATACAAACATAGGGAAAATTGCAGAATGAACGCCACCAGAAGTGGTCCACCTACCTGCTGCATTTCCATCTCAACATCAAGTATAATACAGGTATCTCCAACCGTGTCGCTAACTTCCTCATTCGACCTCATGTGGTTGCACTTACCACTGTGCTCAATTCCTTTGGACATGAAACATCAAAGTGGCCCCAACTTTACCAAGAAAATCCGGACTTCACCACCACATATGAGCTCTTGGGTACAGGCGCCACTGTCACTGATTTTCACATTTAGGACAGACTCTTATGCCACCTAGGCCATATTTTTGTTCCTACAAGTGAGTGTGCAACGCTGATTTGGGAAGCCCGCTACAGTCTGGTGGCGGGACATTTTGGTGTAGAGAAAATTGTGGTCGTTCTTCAGAAACATTTTTATTATCCAAAAATTCGACAGAATGTCATAAATTATATCATATCTTGCACTTCATGTGCCATTTCCAAGCCGGAAATCAAGAAGCAAGGCTTATACACCCCTCTTCCTATTCCTGAGAAGTCGTGGGAATCCATCTCCATGGATTACATGCCTGGTTTGTCATCCACCAAGCATGGAAATGATTGTGTGTTTGTGGTCATTGATCAGTTTTCGGAGATGGCCATCCTCACAACCTGTAAGAAGAATGTCACAGTGGTAGATACTACCAAGCTCTTCGTCGAACGAGTTTGGGTTCACTTTGGGATACCACAGACCATCATCTCTTACCGAGACAGCAGGTTCCTCAGCACCTTTTGGTTGAGTCTCTTGTCTTTGTTGGACACCAAGCTCTCAAAATCCACTTCTTTCCACCCCCAAACCGATGGCCAAACTGAGGTCATCAATCGTATGATTGTGCACATCCAGTGCATGTATAATTCTAATCATCCTTGTACATGGGACAAGATTCTTCCATATGTCCAACACAATTACAATAGGGCTCTCCATAGTTCCACCAGCCATAGCCCATTTCAGGTGGGTCTGGGATTCCAACCCTTGGGACCCATTGATGTTGCACTTCCTCTTGCTACAACATAAACAGACTCTTCCCCTGATCATTCTGCGATCAACAAAGCCACCAGATTCATTGAGTGGATTTAGCACATCCGCCAACAGGTCCAGGAGATTTTGCATAAATACAATGCTAAGTACAAGAAACACCATGATAAACATAGGGTACCACACCAGTTTCAGGTCGGTGACAAAGTCTAGTTACACTTGTAGAAGGAGTGTCTCACCAGGCCCCATCGGAAGCTTCGCCCACTTCATTATGGGTCCTACACTATCACCAAGGTTGTGGGTAGCAATTCTTTTGAAATCAACACTCCATCCTTCCTTGGTCTGCATCCAGTATTCAATGTGGACCTCCTTCCTCCATATTTTCCACCATTATTGGACACCTTTGAGATCTTCGAACAACTGACACCAACAGAGATCAACCCTACATGGAACAAGCATCCACTGATCAGAGAGTGGACACACAGGTCAAGGGCACTCGCCAGCAATGGATCTAGCTTTATCGAGTTGTCAAGGCAGGGACACTCCTACACCAAGGCAAGTGGCTCACCCGAGGCCAAATCCAGCAGAAGTTTCCTCGCCTGATGGGGGAAATCAACGCAATGGATATCATTGCTTCATAAGGGGGGAGGATTGATCCAGGTGGATATTAGTGGCCGACCACCTATTCTAACTGGCTCCTCATGTTCATTTTCATTCAGCACATCTTTCTGTACTACTTTATAATTGTGATTTCTACACTTATGGGGTTGTCTGAAGCCTCACACATTCTCCAGGTGGATACGGGTGGCCTCTCACCTAATCCAACTGACTTATTTTGTATGTTTTCATGTTAGCACATCTTGTTGTACTTGAAGGGATGTTTTGAGGCCCTAAACGTTGTTTTCTTGGCTCACCACAGTCAAATTGTAGACGGAGTTAGATTCTAACGACGGAATGTGTATTTCTCTGAAAGACATTTCCAACGGGCTATCATGTGCCTAAAACGGAGGTCGTATGCAAACGTTATGACCCTAGGAAGTTGAGGTACCAAATTACACCAACTTACCCATAGGGCCCACATGACTTTTGGCGTTTCACCTTCTAGGTTTAGGTTTTTGGCATTCATGAGTAATATGAAAGGGGCCTTTGGAGCCTCATTCTAATCCATTCTGCTCAGACCGATGTGCGTAGCAGCCACATCTCTTCTCAGAGATAGATACCACCATTCGAGCAAGTTTTAGTTCTGCAGTTTTACAGTTTCATCCTATTTCATTATTCAATAGAAGATATTGTTCACTGGATATTTGTGTTATTCTTCCTATCTCTGTGTTTATTGTATTCAATCTATTAATCATTTCATTCCGCTCCTAAATCCAGATCACGTGCATACAAAAAATATAAGGAGACGAATATCACAATCAAATAGAATGGAGAATTGATTTTGTGTGTGAATAGAAGTTGTGTTTGCAAATTGAAAGAACTACCTCCTAAGAGGCTAATTTAAACATGAGATTCAATTGTTTCCAAAGTCACCTTTGCCAAATCTTAGCTTGTACGAAACGTATATTATGGAGAGTGAGAAGATAAATAAATAGATTTATGATTTGTTGGAAGAAGAGGTTATTATACTTAGCATGTCTCGTTTTGTATCTCCAATTGTGTTGATGCCAAATTGTAGAAATTTCAGAAAATACAAAGTTCACAAATTTTACCTCTAATCCTAGAGGTTTCTCAGATATTTACTCTGTGAATTTCAGACTTAGGGATATTATTAAATATAGTTTTAAAAAATAATGAAAAAAGATACAATATCTCACTCTCTAACAACATAATATTCTAGGCAATACATGGAAAAAAGATACCAAAGTGTATTGATAAGTTTGAACCCTCTAGGGAAACTTATCATGCATAAACTAGATCTGAAAATTTAATTTTACAGAAGATATAACAACTAAAAACAACCATTAACTTCTTCAAATATGGTGTCATATCACTCAATAAAATTTCCCTTTACTTGTGTCAAATACACAAGACATATATAGCTGTAAATAATAATACATTAATAACATAGATGATTGAAAATGAAATCTAGAAATTGCAAAAGTGTTGGACAATTGGAAACTTCATTAATAGCATAAGCTGCATTTTTTTTACATACCATAGCCCTATCACAAGGATATTGCAATAAATATCTCTCCAAAACACTATCTAGCAAAAAATAAGAAAAACCCTAGCTCAACAAAGGAGCTCCAACATGCAAGAATCACTTAAACAAATCCTCTAAGGAAAGACGTCCTCTTATATTCTTATTCTTCACCAAATATACCCTAGGGTTTTATCATAGAACCCTAATCTCAAACCTCCAAGGGATAAACCCTAACCTTGGACTTCAAGATGCTCCACAAATATCATGAAACCCTAGTGACTTCAAGAGAGAGAAATATAAAGTACAAATGAAGATCCACAAGAAAGAATTTTAGTAGTAACTCCTCTCCAATGTCACATCTCCACACAAGAGTGAAATAAGAATGAACATGATGTTATGATGGTTATATCCAATGTATTTTTCTTCTCAAGAGTGTACCTGAGTCATAATAGCAATCACCAACAAATACATCATCCTCCCATGTATAACTTCTCCTATTGTTTCCTCATGAACCCTAGCAAATCACTCCAAGAATACAAGCACAAAGAGAAGAGTACAATGATGATAATGGATTGATGAGGTAATGGAGGCCAACAATACAATGTGGGTCAAATCCCTTAAAATCAACCTACAATAGGCTCATGTAGGCCTACACAAGTGAAGCAATCTACTCCAAGGGTACACATGGCATGCTCAAAGGTGATGTCATACACAATATGATCTCTAAGATGGTGTAGCTACTCAAGGTGTGTCCACGCCTCTCCATTCCAAGCCAAAAAAGACTCCATTGCTCCTCCCAATCCATGTACTCCACTGGGTCATTTTACCCTACAAGAACATTATTGCAACCCAAGCATCCTCGAGCCAACTCCAATCCTCCATTTAGGAATCCAAACTGGCACATGCCATCTAGGGCCCGATGCACTCCAAACACAATGCTCTTCCTCCTAAGTAGGGTGTTATCTAAGTGATTAAACCTTTGTCTCTTAAATACCAAGCTGCGAGGACATCATCGATCAAAAAAAGTGTCAAGTTGATCTTGCAGGTGTTGATATGATTATCATGAGCATTGACAACATCAAGTTCAAATGACAAGTGCCTTGATAAAGGGTTTCCATCCATATGCTTATATTGTTGCAGTTGGTGTTATTATAGGTCGCCTCCAGTTGTTTTGTTACATAGATTTTTTATCAGAGCCTAAAATATCACCCATTCTGCAGCAGTCTCAAAGAGACAAAAAATCAGGGTGGATACATAGATGTGCCTATTATCAAACAATCAAGTGCAATGTTCAACAATGTTGAAAAGTGTTTAAGGATCTTGAGTTTTCTTATGCACTTTACTTGTTACTATCCAAGCTGAAAAATGTCTAAGGCACATTATCAACAGTGGGAAACAATATTTATACATGCATGAGCATTGATATTCCCCATATGATGCTTCTTGCAGATGTTATGACATTCAAGGGTGAAATTATGGGAATAACAAGATTTGGCATTGCAAAGATGAAAGATAGTGTCTCAATGCTTGCATCCCTCAAAGACTATTGATCATCTTTTGATGTTTCCACTCATGGGAGACTCGACCAAATTGAGGGTGTAAGTGAGTCCATTAAGGGAATACCAAAAAATCAGACAAAGAATGGATCATTTACCAAAACTAGAGCATTGAAGGGATTGTTTTCATTTCTTCTAGTTGTAGAATCAAACAGAAAAATATGATGTACATCATTTTTCTCCATTGGATCATTATGTTGGTTAAAGTGGAGAATATAATAAAGGAAGAGAAATTGGATCTTTTTTGTAGCATCACCAGTTGGAAACAAAGATTTTGCAGTGATTTCACCAGCACGTTACGAAAGTGTTGAAGGTGGAGTTTTTGCAGCGAGTTGTCACCAGGTCGCATTTAATCACACAATCAACCCAAAATATGTGCCTATTCTACTGCCAACTATAATGGACGTGCCAAGTCACCATGTGGACGATAAGGACCAATTGTTTTACCACCGAACCATCTAGTTTAAATATAATTTCCATATATTAATTAAATCAAGAAATTGAAACCTATAATTTAGGGATTAGTTCAAATATGTTGTAACTCCCTCTTATTTTAGAAAAACCGGCAACATATTGAATCCTTCATTTTGGTAAATATTATGTTCTATATATTGTAAAAAAGAACATTGTAAAGGGTTCGAGTGGGAGAGAAAAGACTGGTGTGCATTATATTTTGATTCCTGAATGTTAATAAAGTAGATCAATATGAGAAGTATAGAGTTTTTCAAGACAAAGATTCGTGTGCCAGTGTTTTTTAAATGCGTGTTTTCCCTCATGTGTTTATTCTCTTTTCAATGTTACCATATGAATGTTGCTATCATATGAATGTTAAATATTATGTATTTAATGGAATAAAAGTGATTCAAAACTCATCATTAGTGGTGCTTTGAGTACTTTTACTTTTCATTTAAAGTTGAACATGAAATTCATCCTTGTTTGATGCTTTATGTTTGTTGAATTGTTAACCCTTTATTCTTCCCCATGCTATAGCGAGTTTTATAGTTTGAAAAGTATTGTCTACCTTGCCTTTGTCTCTGATTTACTCATCAATTAGTTATTCATCCCTGTAATTGACATATCTTTATCATGAAGCCATGCCCAATGGTTTTCTCCTCTGCTTCATCAACCACATCATAAACGGTTTTGTCTTTACCTACAGATCTAGCCATTGTGCCTATCAAATAACTAGTCTTTATGTGGATGAGTTATAACAGAGAGAGATCTCTCTGGATTCGAAGGGCTAGCTTCCAATCTGCAAGTTGGTTTGTGGTTACCTCTAGTTTTTCTTCATACATCCAAGGAAAATTACAGAGCGATAACATTTTGGCGTCGTTGTTAGGGAGCAAAGGTGAAATCTTCCCTGAGAAAGAACGACAAAGATTTAGATTTGAATTCTGATGGTGAACAAAGGTCAGACATGAAAGAGGTTTTGTATCATTCACTTGGTGACTCTACTGTCAGTATAGTCCAGAATTCATAGCTTTTATGGCGACTCCACTATCCAAAGGATCCGGATATTAAAGAGTTTATTGGTGAATTCACTGTCCGAAGATGGATTCTCAATCTATAAGATATGCCCCTATGAATCGTTCACATATTTCCAAATCGCCTTCCTCATATAGATTGGAAAACATATTTGCCAAGATTCAAAGACACAAAAGGAGAATATGTTTCTCTACATTTAATTAAATTTCATATGCATGTATGTAAGCTATGTTGATATTTTAATTATGCATCTAACAGAACAATATATCTGGCATCTTCGTGGCAAGAAATTTATCAAATCACTTCAACATTTGGAACAATTGTATACTCCTCCTGACAGCTGGCGCATTGACTATATTATCCCCTCATGCTCTGTGGCTTGCTACTTTCATGTCATATCCCATTGTGTCACAAAAGTGTGGTTTCCAAAGTTCATATCCCATAACAATCACTTCACGGGAATAAAGGTAATAATAGAACCAACTAAAAGCCTCTGTCACTTTTGATAACTTTCATAAGAAAATTATATCATCTTATGATCGGTCAGCCCTCACTACCTACAATCATTTCTCAAATAAAACATACAGGTATACCGTCATAGGATTATAATAACCCACTAAGAATGGATCTTTGTGTTAGAAAAACAGGACCACGAAGCAATAAAATAAAACAAATGCGGAAACAAAACACTGAAGATACACAATACAAGAGAGACACAGATTTACGTGGTTCACCCAGTGTGGGCTACGTCCACCAGAGAAATTGTCAGGTCCATTCTTTATTATTATCCAGCAAAATGAAGGGATACAACCTACAGCAAAACCCGTTGTAACTTCCTCTTCTTTCTCTCACAGTCTCCTCTCTCATAACACAATACTTACCAACATACATAGCTGCAATACATTTCCCTCATAAAAGAGGGTTGCCTTCTAGGGAAAAAAACCCTAAGATAATCTCTATCGTTGGATCTACAACCTTATAATGAACGGTCCAGATTTACAATGAAATTACAATATACTTTTACAAGGCAATTTTTCCTTCGGGGGCTTCGCCCCCGAACTCCTGTTGGGGGCCCACTTGCCCCCAGACCCCACAGAGGGGGTACCCCCCCTCTGCACTCCCCCGCGTGGAAGAGTGTACATAATTCTGGGGTGTAAATACTTCATGGGGTATAAACATGACTGAAAGTAAAAGACCTCTAAATCAGGAAGATAATCAGGCTCCACAACCAACAATCTCCCACTTGGAGACTAATCTCAACAACTCCACCGTTGTTGTATATGCTGGAATCTGAACCTTCTTAGACCTGGCAAATTTCTCATCTTCATCTTCATTCTTGAAGACCAACTGAAACTGAGCAGGAACTCAGTTTCTCCCTGGTTACTCCCTTTGTTAACATGTCTGCAAGATTTTGTCTAGTGTGTATCTTTTCCAGCTTCAATTGTCCATCTTCCAAGGCAGATTGTATGATGTGGTACCTCAACTGTATATGCTTAGTCTTTGAATGGAAGGCTGAGTTCTTTGCAAGGTGAATGGCACTCTGAATATCACATTACAACCTGTTGTTCTCCTGCTTCTTTCCCAATTCCTCCATAAACATTTGTAGCCAAATCATCTCTTTACTAGCCTCTGTAGCAGCAACATATTATGCCTCTGTTGTTGAAAGTGCAACAACCTTTTGCAGTTTCAAAATCCAACTTATTGTTGTTCCACCGATAGTAAAAACATACCCTGTGGTGCTCCTCCTGCTGTCTTTATCACATGCCATATCTGAATCAACATATCCCTATAGAAAAGTGTCTGAACCTCCAAAACATAATGCATGTGTAGTAGTACCTCTCAAATACCTGAGAATCCACTTTATTGCCTCCCAATGTTCTTTACCGGGATTGTGCATATACCTACTCACAACTCCCACTGCATGTGCAATATTTGGTCTTGTGCAAACCATTGCATACATCAAGTTGCCAACTATTGATGAATATGGGACCCTGGACATGTATTCTATCTCCTCCTGTGTCTTGGGACACATTTCCTTAGTTAGTTTGAAATGGTTGGCCAAAGGTGTACTAACTGGTTTTGCATTCTGCATTCTAAACCTCTCCAACACCTTCTCTGTGTACTCACCCTGAGACAATGTTAGTTTGTGATTTTTCATGTCTCTTGTTATTCTCATACCAAGGATTTTCTTTGCAGCACCCAAATCCTTCATCGCAAATGAATTAGATAATTTCTTCTTGAGCACATTTATATCCTGCATATTAGACCCTACAACAAGCATGTCATCTACATACAATAGCAAGATAATATGGCTTCCATTTTCTAGCATTTTAAAATAAACACAGTGATCAGAATGACATCTATTATAACCCTGTTCTATCATAAACCTATCAAACTTCAGATACGACTGCCTTGGAGCTTGCTTTAGGCCATATAAGCTCTTCTTCAACCTGCATACCAAATTTTCCTTCTCTTTGACCTCATACCCCTGTGGTTGTTGCATATAAATATCTTCCTCCAAATCCCCATGGAGAAAAGTTGTTTTTACATCTAACTATTCAAGATGCAAATCTTCTACTGCCACAAGACTTAAAATAGTCCTAATTGAAGTCATT
>ML781893.1:15251-69529 GCA_009831015.1 Picea engelmannii | reverse complement strand
GATTTTTCCTTAAATCTGGAATATGTCTTACCTCTTTCAACAACCATTGGTTTCCATTGCGTTGCTTTATTTTTACCTTTCCCATTCCAACAATTTTGCATGGTGCATCATCACCCAAATGAACCTGTCCATAATCACCTTGAGCATAATCTAGAAAATGTTTCCTATGGGGTGTGGCATGAAATTAAGCCCCTGAATCTACTACCCAAGACTCAAAAATATTATCTACAGAAAGAATCAAAGCATATTGTAACACATCACCTGTTACATTTGCTTCTTGATTTCTCCCCTTCTGTCCATCTGTTTATTTCTTTGGAGCTCTGCAGTCTTTCTTCAGATGTCCTTTCTTCCCACAATTCCAGCACTCTATCTTTCCAAGTCTGGATTTGGATCTGCCCTTCCTAGAATTCCCACGGTTCCCTGAGCCCTTTCCTCTATCCTTTTGTCTTCCCCTGTTCTCCATGTTCAACGCATTACCTAATGTCTCACCTGTGCTTTTCCGTCGCATTTCCTCACTAAGGATAACACCAACAACATCATCAAATTTTAAGGTATTTGAACCAGAGATAGAGTTACTTACAGCCATGACCAAGCCATTCCAGTTTTTTGGCAATGAGAACAAGATTAGAAGAGCCCTAACCTCATCATCAAATTCCACTTTTACAGAACTTAGTTGATTAGTAACCATATTAAATTCATTTAAATGATCTGCAACAGACCCACCTTCCGAGATCTTCATATTAAATAATCTCTTCATTAGAAATACCTTATTGGACGCCAAGGGTTTTTCATACAATTTGGCCAACGTGTCCATCAAACCCTTCGTTGTATTTTCTTTCGAGATATTGAAAGCCACCGATGCTGCCAGGCTCAACCGTATCATTCCTAGAGCCTTTCTGTCAAGAATCTCCCATTCTTCGTCCTTCATGGCCATCTTCTTTGCTACTCCACTCAATGGTAGGACTAGATCCTTCTGATATAAATAACCTTCCATCTACATCTTCCATAACTGGTAGTTTTGGCCGTTAAATTTCTTGACCCTAAACTTTCCATCTTCCGACATTGCTCCCACTCGAACCAGGAACCCTCTTTTCCTATGAGTTACCTTACGCTTTGATACCAGTTGTTAGAAAAACAGGACCACGGAGCAATAAAATAAAACAAATGCGGAAACAAAACACAGAAGATACACAATACAAGAGAGACACAGATTTACGTGGTTCACCCATTGTGGGCTACGTCCACCAGAGAAATTTCCAGGTCCTTTCTTTATTATTATCCAGCAAAATGAAGGGATACAACCTACATCAAAACCCGTTGTAACTTCCTCTTCTTTCTCTCACAGTCTCCTCTCTCAGAATACAATACTTACCAACATACATAGCCGCAATACATTTCCCTCATAAAATAGGGTTGCCTTCTAGGGAAAAAAACCCTAAGATAATATCTATCGTTAGATCTGATACCTTATAATGAACGGTCCAGATTTACAATGAAATTACAATATACTTTTACAAGGCAATTTTTTCTTTGGGGGCCCGCTTGCCCCCAGACCCCCCAGCCGGGGGGGTAGCCCCCCCGGACCCCACAGAGGGGGTACGCCCCCTCTGCACTCCCCCGCGTGGAAGAGTGTACATACTTCTGGGGTGTAAATACTTCATGGGATATAAACACGGCTGAAAGTAAAACACCTCTAAATCAAAAAGATAATCAGGCTCCACAACCAACACTTCGTAGATTGTTTGGTGGCTAAATACAAAAACTTTTTTTACCGATCAAGCCATAAACTATGCAAAACCTTTAATCTGGCAGTGGCCCTTCTAAAATATCATCTACAATATGTGGTTTCTTAATTTGGCAGTGTTTTTTTATTTTTCATTTGGGAAAATAATCCCACATTGGTAGAATGAACACAACTTTTGGTGTGTATATATACCAATGATTTAAGCTTTAGTTGTGCATTATGCACTTATACTCTTATGTTTGGTGGCTTGGTGCTTGGTCTTGGGCTTTGGACTTTGGTTTTATGTGTGTTATGTTGTCTCTCACTTGTGTTGATATTTGGTGCTATGTGTGTTATGTTGTCTCTCCCTTGTGTTGATACTTGGTTGGCTCCTGCTTGGAGATTAGGCTTGAAACATTAGACTTATGTTGTGTGCTATTTGGTGCTATGTGTGTTTTGTTGTCTCTCACTTCTGTTGATACTTGGTTGGCTCGTGCTTGGAGATTAGGCATGAAACATTAGACTTATGTTGTGTGATATTTGGTGCTATGTGTGTTATGTTGTCTCCCACTTGTGTTGATACTTGGTTGGCTCGTGCTTGGAGATTAGGCCTGAAACATTAGACTTATGTTGTGTGATATTTGGTGCTATGTGTGTTATGTTGTCTCTCACTTGTGTTGATACTTGGTTGGCTCGTGTTTGGAGATTAAGCTTGAAACATTAGACTTGGAGATTGGGCCTCGGTCCCAATATTATTATAAAATAGAATTTAAACCTTATTATAAACCCGATAGCATAATTGGCTTTAAAATACAAAATATTATTATAAAACATAATTTAAACCTTATTATAAGCTCGATAGCACAATTAGCTTTAAAATCCAATTTTTTTTATTAGCACAAATTTATTTATAAAATAGAATTTAAACCTTATTATAAGCCTGATAGCACAATTGGCTTTAAAATCCAAAATATTATTATAAAACGGAATTTAAACCTTATTATAAGCTCGATAGCACAATTGGCTTTAAAATCCATTTTTTTTTATTAGCACAAATTTATTTGTACTGGCCAATGGAAGCTCAATCATTTGGAAATATGTTGCACCTTATCGGGCCCAATATTATTATAAAACATAATTTAAACCTTATTATAATCCCGATAGCACAATTGGCTTTAAAATCCAAAATATTATTACAAAACATATTTTTAACCTAATTATAAGTTCGATAGCACAATTGGCTTTAAAATCCAATTTTTTTTATTAGCACAAATTTATTTATAAAACAGAATTTAAACCTTATTATAAGCCCGATAGCACAATTGGCTTTAAAATCCAAAATATTATTATAAAATGGAATTTAAACCTTATTATAAGCCCGATGGCACAATTGGCTTTAAAATCCAATTTTTTTATTAGCACAATTTTTTTTGTTCTAGCCAATGGAAGCTCAATCATTTGGAAATATGTTGCACCTTAATACCTTCCTCGAGTAAACATTATATGTTGCACCTTAATACCTTCCTCGAGTCAACATAGGTTGCAATCACTTTCACACTTGATCATTCACTTAATTCTTAACTAGTTGGTTGCATCATTTGAGGGTTGTAGACGGTGGCTTAATTGGTAGATTGAGTTCATTGACCAAATACTTTTGATGAAATTAATCATAACCATACCTTGACAGGCCCCTGGACCTAAATCAATAGCAAGCATGCACTACAAAATTAGTGCTTGTTCATTGGCACTGCAAAAGTGCCATAATGTTGCAAAATGAGCAAATAGGCTCATAAATTGGCACGAAAATTATAGGGTGCCAACAAGTGCCACGTGGCGATGAGGTGGCCTTTGCCCAATGATGTCCCAAAATTTTCAGAAAGACATAACCTTTGATCCAAAGCTTCATTTTGGGAATAATTATAGTCTTTGGAAAGCTCATGACGAGTTGAAGACGATGATTCCCTCGAGAAGAGACTTAGAGATGTTTAAGTAAAAAGTGAAATTTTAATACCCCATCCCTTAAAAGGTACTTAGGGGGTTGGGTTTCTTACATGGCCCATGGCTATCATTTTCCTCGGTGGTGTCATTCCTGGATGGGATGGCCCCTCCCCTCTCTTTACTCTTCCAATCCAGCATGTTTGATCTCCTGGTCTGCATATTTCATTGCTTGTGTGGGAACAACCCATCAGATCCTTTGTTTTCCTATTTAGTTGTTTGTGTGGGAAAGAACCATCTTATTCTCATCCCTACTTATATGTTGGTTCATGTGGGTATGGTGGTTTTGAATGCCATAACTACATCCCCTGCATCCAGTAATCATATCCCTTCATGGATTTGGATGTGGGAGATATGGGCATTAATGACCATGTCCTTTTGTTTGTACAATGAACATCATTGCCTCCACTATCTCTCTCCTTTTAGTTCGGCAACTTCTTGTCTTGGAAACCATTTTGTTTTCAATGTCTCTAAGGTTCCCCTACTCCCATGCTTCTCGGCTAGCACTCACATCATGGCTTTCAATCGTTAGTGCCCGAGTTCGAGGTTGGATCAAATTGAACAAGAGATTGACAACCTCCATAACTTTGTGCAAGTAATACAGGAAAGGTTGAGTAACCTTTCTGCATAGGTCATAGAAATTCTAGAGCTCTCTCTCCAACTTCAACAATTTCTCCAAAATATAAAGGATGAGGGAAATGTTATACAAATCAATTGGAAGGCATACATGCACACTCTGCTCTCGACAGTAGTAGTAAGGAAGAGTCGATGGGTTTCAAGATTGCCTCCTCTTGCGTTCTCTCAGCTCATATCTTGAACCTCAATTCACCACCTCCCAGGCCAACCATGGATGATACAGGCTCAAAGGACAAGTCTCCCCCTCAAATATAATCTATACATTGTTTATATTGGTTCTATTTAGGAGTGTTTTTCAGAATTTACACTGTCAGTACTTTAGAATCTAGTTATGTAAACAAGTCCTTATTAAAGTTTGTTTTGGAAAAATAGAGCAGCATGCATATCAACTGTAGTAGTCATCATTTTGGAATATTTGAAATTTTGGAACCTCTTAATATTATTGTTTCATTTTAGGTTGCCTTTACTTAATACAAATTTATGAGTTACAATTAAAAAAAAAATAATGTGCCATTGAAAATTGTGTCTTTGTGTCCAATTTGACCAAGTCAACCTTGAAGCTCTTACCCTAAAATGGGTACACTTGACACTTGACCAAATGTTTCTTCATCAAATCAATCTTATATTTTTGAAAATTGTTAAGAACATTTGTTTTCTCCTTGGAGGTTACAAGTTCAAAACCAGAGAGGGGTAGATTTTGCACATGTTGATTGATTGATATTGGCTTGTTGTGATGAGGCTCAGAGGGTAGGCGTCCCCTTGGCATGGGACCCCATATGGGAGAGATTGTGAACGTCACAAGTTCCTTCTAGTATTGGCTTGCGAGATATTGGTACTAGCTACACACAATTTGAATGGTTAAGAAAATTGTGTGCAAATGGTGCCCTTTGACCAAGTCTGACCATCACTAGTCACTTCACATGTGTGCAAGGTGTGAACAAGGTTATGAAATAAGTGGATAAGTCTTCATAGTGGAGTACACCACCTAGGGATGTGTGAATGAGTGGATAGGGTGGATGGGTTGGATGGATTAGGTGAAAGGCTAAAACCCTAGGGTGCATGGATAAGAAACTCCTAGTCAAACGTGAAGACCAATTAAATCCTCAAAACTTGGGTCAAACAAAAAATATGTATCATGAAAAGGTTATCTCATGTGAACAAGGATATTATGAGGCTATGGAAAATTGGCTTTTTGTCGTTTGTTTTTTCCTCAATATGTGTGCCAAAGGGGGAACTACTAACTTAAGTTGTGCACCCCATTGACAAAAGGTTATGTTCCCTAGTGAATTAGGAATAAAACTTGGGGAATTAGATCTCAATGGATAATCATAACATTTAAGTATTAATAGGCTAGTATTTCACTTCAATACATGTCAAAAGGGGGAGTTCCTAGTCTCATGTGTACCACATGAACTTTAAGTTACAAGTCCTAGTGACCAATTAGAAAGTGAAACTTAGGGAAAATGTCTCAATGAAGAATTAGAACAATAAAGTTCTAATAAACCAATACTTAGGCACTCAACCTAAGGTTTAGGATTTTAAATTTTTAATTAAAATATCGCAAACCAGTTAGATGTGTTCACACTGGAAAAAAAAATGAAAATATAAGAATTAAGGAGTTATTATAAGGTAAGACTTATGGATTTTAAGCTAATCACGCCATGCACCTCCTAGGAGATGGAATGAAGTGGAATGTAGGTTTAATTTAGGGTTTTACCTAGGGAAAATGTCAATATGTGATGTGATACATAAATCTTGATGTAGTAAGAACATGGCCACCACCTCGTCGCGCTCTCCTACTCACAGGATCGTTCTAATTCATTCATGAGCCGAAGCGGCTCTTTCGATTCCTCCATGGAATCTCTGTGAAAAACCCGGTCCACAAGTCCTTTCTTCACCCGCATGGCCTTCTTCACATGACCGTGCTCTTTCCCTGATCTTAATTTTAGTTTTCAGGGTTTCGTGATCCCCGACGTCAAGAGTTCTTGTCCTCTTGAATCCCCGATCTTCGATGAGTAAATTCACCAATACGCGCCCTTTACGCATTAGCCCTTCCTGGCTATGCTCTGGTCCATGTGACTGCTAATTCATAAGACCACAGCCTTATCCTTCTTTCGGGGTTTTGGACTTAAAAATCCCGATGTGGTCCAATTCCCGTTAGCCCTCCAGGCTAGACTCATGGCCCACATGACCACTATCTCACAAGACCGCAACCTTGTCTCCCATCAGGGTTTCGAACATCGCAATGTCGAAATGCATAAACATTTTGTCCTCAGAATCCCCGATATCCCAATATGACGTTAGCTTCCGCTAGTCCCCTGGGCTAGACCTTTTGGTCCACACGACCTCCCTCTATATGACCGCAGTCATACCACCTATCGGGGCTTCGGGGTTTCAAATGCTGAAATACAGTTGCCCATGGGATTTTCGATCACTCGAATCTCGATTCTCCGCTATGCTGACAGCTGGCCCCCACACAATGAAGCTTTCCTCCTCATTCGACACACTGATAGCTGGCCCACAATGGCACTTTTCTCCTTATCGGGGTTCTGGACTTCGCGATTCTGAAATGCCCAAACCTCTTGTCACCAGGATTCTCGATATCCCGATGACCAAAATGTCGATGGATGACTTCCTGTCGGCACTTTCCCCGATGGCTCCGATTGCTGCTGCACGTCCTCCTTTGATGGATGGTCTTGATTACTCCTCACGTTTTCTAGACTTCTGATGTCTCGAATTTCACGACCTCGAGAACTCTGATTTCCTGAGCGTCGATATCCCAATGTCTAGTGCTCGGATCTCTGGAATGGAAGATCGCGTGACACGCGTCCTCTCTCAGATGGACGACCCATATTTGTGTTGGGGTTTACCAGGTGGACTTACCTGATCTCCTGTCCACAGGAATGTCGATATTCTGACTTTTGATGCCTCGATCTCTGCCACATCTCACCACAAACGAATGGTCCAGATCACTCCCAGGACTTTTCCTATAGAAATTCCTGATCTCTTTTCCTCGTGACTCCCGATTTCACGAACGCCAATATCCCGATGGCTGTCGGGACTTCTGCCTGGAATGAGAAGGGTTAAACCCCATGCACCTCATGTTCATTTCGACGGCTGACGGGATTTATGAATGAGATCCAACGGCTCACGATCTCCCCCTTCTGTGCACTCCTCCTGCTCCTTCCTTGACGTAGAAATCAACGGTCTAGATCTCTTTTCTCCGTCGATCTGACGGCTACTGTGCTCTCCTGAACTGTGCACTTTCTTCCTGCACTTGGAATAACTCCAAATTTCCAAAGGCCTCGACCTTTTCTCCCTTTCTCTTCTGTGAACTCCTTTATCTTGAGCTCCGCTGCACGCGTTCTCCTCGATGTTGTTCCTCCTGAGATTTAACTTCCAAATCCTCAAAGGATTCTTTGACTTCTTCCCTCTGTAGAATCTTCACATGCACACTTAGTGATTTCTCTCTTGAGCTTCTTAACACTCAGACCCCTACAGCATTTTATCTTTCTTCCTTTCTCCCTCAGATGGAGAATGAAATTCCCTCCTAGCTATTTCTCTCAAGCAACCTCTTGTTGAGTGTTGCAGGGTGTTCAGCAACCCTGTGAAGATCCCTCAGTGGACTCTTCCTTCAGAATACAGAACTCAAAAGAGTTATCTTCTCCTTTTTTGTGCCTGTCTGTACAATGTCTCTATGCCCACCTGACAGAGTATCTTTTCACAGAACGTCCAGCAGTTCTGTCTTATGTGCACTCCTTGCACCTGCTCAATGCCCACTTGGAAGAGATTCACAGAATCCTCAGTGATTATGATTCCTCTTTCTGAACCCACAACAGAGTTCTTCTCAATGCTCTGTGTTTGTGCTCAATTCCCTCCTGGCAGAGTGTCAAGAATCCTCAATGATTTTGACTTCTTGAGAACTCACAGCAGAGTTCCTTCAAATGCACCACTGTGCATATGCTCAATGCCCACTTGGAAAAGCTCTACAAAATTCACAGCAGAATTATGTCTGCAATTGTGTCTCTCATACACAGCCTTGCCTCCTAAGGTGTTCAGTAACCTCAAAGGTCTTCTCCCTGAGTTGATGATTTCATCTCCTGTGCCGCAGCATGTCTTTTTCTGAACCCGCAGTATTCAGAAGTGCTTCGGTGCACCGATATTCAGAGACTGTAGTACTCTGTCATGCCCTCCTGGCATGAAACCTAAAAGACCTTCACCTGAAATCAAACACACTCCTGCAAATGCACAACTACAGTATACATCTACAGCATATAAGAACACTCACAGACATTCACATAACACATAATTCATGCAGGAAAAACTACTTTTGTTTATATTAAAAATGGCAAACGCCTGTAATTACAAGGTGTTCTCGAGCTCTCTCTAGCTCTACAACTCAACTTACTCGACTTCCACAAAATGAGATCCTAAGTCTCTTTTACCTGAGGGGGCTCTTCGATCTCTTCCCTTTAACCTACCTACCCTATTCAATTACATTGAATGGGTTGTCTAGTCTAGCATCTGGATCTAGATCTTAGCCATACAAATATTAATGGTCGATCTACCCTACGCCTTCACAAAGGCACGACTTCACATCTCACCAGCTTAAACATTTAATTACATTCAATTCAAATTTTAAATGAGGTTGCACCTCTCTTCGGCTTTGAATGCACGCGCTCGATGTGGCTGGTTGGCTGGCTGGCTGATGTGGAGAGATGCTCGTGCATCATACTCCTCAGCTGCAAAATTCATGAGCTCCTACTCATGAGCTTCTCATCTCAGCTGTTGAAATCCCCCCTGGATCCCAAATCATCCTTTGGAGATGTTCATCCGCTCCATCTTCCTGCTGCTGACGCTGCTTCTCTTTTGCCCAGTCTCTCCTCGCTGGCAGTCTCTGCTAACCTCAACATCAACCTTTTGATCTCCTCGATCACTACATCCAGCTGCTCCAGTGGTTGGTTCTATTTTTGCAGTCTCCTCAGCTGCAAAAATTTTTGGCACATGAGCAGATCATCATGATCTCCCATGCCTCCTTCACCCGCTTCCAACTTTACCTATTGGATGTGCATGCCCTGCACCTTCACCCTCTCTTCCAGGGCTTCAATCTGTTCCCATAGATCAGCAAAGCAAATTTTGTCTGCCTCTTCTTCTTACTCTTCTGCAAATTCCCCTGTTGCAGTCTTTTAAGCTTCCTGGATGAAAATATTGAGCCATTCCTCAGAATGCTCATCATCCTCTTCATCTGCTTGGGCAGCTTCCAAAGTCTGCTCCAATCCCTCTTCGACAATCTCAGCTGACTGTTCTTCTGTTGTTGTTGCACCTGCAACAGAGATTTCCGCCTCCTCCTGGGCAAATGGTAGGGATATCTGAATTCCCCCAATCATTAGAAGATCTCTCATATCCTCCTCCTCTGTCAGCTGCACTTGCTGATCTAAACTCACCTCTGGTTCATCTTCTCTGTCAGCTCCTCAGGCTGATTCCAACTCATCTACTCATCCCTGCCCACCTGGCAATATGGGATGCTTCCGTTGCTCTCCTGGAAGACTATGAGATCAACCGATCCCATCTTCATCAGAAACCCTTGCTAAATTGAACTCACCTCCGAGTCCATGAGACTTTCAGATAGTCTCCAATTTTCATCTCTTCCCACCTGGAAATCTGAGATGCTTCCACTGCCCTCCTGGTAGTCTTCGAGATCCCGCAACGACCTCATATCATTACCTAGCTGGCAATGTGAAATTCCTTGGTTGTCCTCATGAAAGTCTCTGAGATCCCACAGTGATCTCATGTCGTTGCCCACTTGGCAATCTAGAATTTCTTCTCTGCCCTCATGGCAGTTCTTGATATCTTCAATCAATCCCAATTCATTCTCTTCATCATTGAGACCTCTCCCAGTCTCTGGTTCACATACCTGAATCATTTCTTCTTCTGTTCCATTGAGGTTTTCAGAATACCTCAACCATCCTTTTAATAGCCTACGCTTCCCTCTGACCATCAACTCCTTGACTGGCCATTTTACCTTTGGCTTCTTCATGGGCCATTCATACACCCATCTCGGTTTCTTATCCTGTCGCATCTTCAATTCGATCTTTTCTATGTCTGCCCTTAATTCATAGAACTCTTTATCCATTTCTGCAAGCTTTTCTGCTTTGCTCTTCCTCCCAGCATGCCTATGGTCTTCAGTAACCATGGTGTTATCTTTGTCTGTTTTCCTAGCAAACCTGTTGTTGTCACTCTGCACCAAGAGTGTTACCAGCTTCATCCTCCTGTCCTTTTGACTGCTTACAGATTGTTGCCTACCTGCAAACAAATCCTTACAGAGTTTCAGTACTCTATCTTCTTCCTTTTCCTTCCCGCTTCACCTGAAATATACAAGTGAAGTCCCTACTCTGATACCACTTGATGTGTATCAGAGTTCTCTTTACCTCTTCCTGCCTCTTCCTGCCTGAAATATACAGAAAAGAATCAAGCTCCAATACCTCTTGATGTGTATCAGAGTGCTCTTTACCTCTTATGCCTCTCTCGCCTGAAATATACAGACAAGAATCAGGCTATGATACCACTTGATGCAGTAAGAACATGGCCACCACCTCGTCGCACTCTCCTGCTCACAGGATCGTTCTAATTCATTCATGAGCTGAAGCAGTTCTTTCGATTCCTCCGTGGAATCTCTGTGAAAAACCCGATCCACGGGTCCTTTCTTCACCCGCACGGCCTTATGCACATGACCACGCTCTTTACCTAATCTTAATTTCAGTTTTCGGGGTTTCATGATCCCCGACGTAAAGAGTTCCTTTCCTGTTGAATCCCCGATCTCCAATGAGTAAATTCACCGATACGTGCCCTTTACGCGTTATCCCTTCCTGGCTATGCTCTGGTCCATGTGACCGCTAATTCAAAGGACCGCAACCTTATCTTTCTTTCGAGGTTTTGGACTTAAAAATCATGATGTTTTCAAATTCCCATTATCCCTCCAGGCTAGACTCCTGGCCCACATGACCACTATCTCACAAGACCGCAGCCTTGTCTCCCATCGGGGTTTCGAACATCGCAATGTCGAAATGCATAAACATTTTGTCCTCGGAATCCCCGATATCCCGATATGACGTCAGCTTCCGCTAGTCCCCTGGGCTAGACCTTTTGGTCCACACGACCTCCCTCTATATGACCGCAGTCATACCACCTATCGGGGCTTCGGGGTTTCAAATGCTGAAATGCATTTTCCCACGGGATTTTCGATCCCTCAAATCCCAATTCTCCACTATGCTGACAGTTGCCCCCCACATAACAGAGTTTTCCTCCTCATCTGACACGCTAATAGTTGGCCCACAATGGCACTTTTCTCCTTATCGGGGTTCCGGACTTCGTGATTCCGAAATGCCCAAACCTCTTGTCACTAGGATTCCCGATATCCCGATGACCAAAATGTCGATGGACGACTTCCTGTTGGGACTTTCCCCGATGGCTCCAATTGTTGTCGTGCATCCTCCTCTGATGGATAGTCCTGATTACTCCTCGCGTTTTCAAGACTTATGATGTCTTGACTTTCATGACCTCGAGAACTCCGATTTCCCGAGCATCGATATCCCAATGTCTAGTACCCAGATCTCCGGAATGGATGATTGCGTGACACGTGTGCTCTCTCAGATGGACGGCCCAGATTTGTGTTGGGGTTTACCAGGTGGACTTACCCGATCTCTTGTCCACAGGAATGTCGATATTCTGACTTCCGACACCTCGATCTCCACCACGTGTCTCCACAAACGGACGGTCCAAATCGCTCCCGGGACTTTTCCTATAGAAATTCCCGATCTCTTGTCCTCGTGACTCCCAATTTCACGAACGCCAATATTCCGATGGTTGTCGGGACTTCTGCCTGGAGTGAGAAGGGTTAAACCCTCTGCACCTCCTGTTCGTTCCGACGACTGACGGGATTTCTAAATGAGATCCAATGGCTCACGATCTCCCCCTTCTGTGCACTCCTCCTGCTCCTTCCTTGACGTAGAAATCAACAGTCCAGATCTCTTTTCTCCGTCGATCCGACGACTGTTGTGCTCTCTTGAACTACGCATTTTCTTCCTGCACTTGGAAGAACTCCAAATTTCCAAAGGCCTCGACCTTTTCTCCCTTTCTCTTCTGCGAACTCCTTTATCTTGAACTTCATTGCGTGCATTCTCCTCGACGTTGTTCCTCCTGAGATTTCACTTCTGAATCCTCAAAGGATTCTTTGACTTCTACCCTCTGCAGAATCTTCACATGCACACTCAGTGTTGTCTCTCCTGAGCTTCTTAACACTCAGACCCCTACGGGATTTTATCTTTCTTCCTTTCTCCCTCAGATGGAGAATGAAATGCTCTCTTGGCTATTTCTCTCAAGCAACCTCTTGCTGAGTGTTGCAGGGTGTTCAACAACCCTGTGAAGATCCCTCAGTGGACTCTTCCTTCAGAATACAGAACTCAAAATAGTTATCTTCTCCTTTTCTGTGTCTGTCTGTACAATGTCTCTATGCCCACATGGAAGAGTATATTTTCACAGAACATCCAGCAGTTATGTCTTCTGTGCACTCCTTGCACCTGCTCAATGCCCACTTGGCAGAGCTTCATAGAATCCTCAGTGATTCTGATTCCTCTTTACGAACCCACATCAGAGTTCTTCTCAATGCTCTGTGCCTGTGCTCAATGCCCTCCTGGCAGAGTGTCAAGAATCCACAATGATTCTAACTTCTTGAGAACTCACAGCAGAGTTCCTTCAAATGCACCTCTGTGCATATGCTCAATGCCCATTTGGTAGAGCTCTACAGAATTCGCAGCAGAATTCTATCTGCAACTGTGTCTCTCATACACAGCCTTGCCTCCTGAGGTGTTCAACAACCTCAAAGGTATTCTCCCTGAGTTGATGATTTCAACTCCTATGCCACAGCACGTCTTTGTCTGAACCCGCAGTATTCAGAAGTGCTTCAGTGCATCGGTATTCAGAGACCGCAATACTCTGTCACGCCCTCCTGGCATGAAACCTCAAAGACCTTCACCTGAAATCAAACACACTCCTGCAAATGCACAACTACAGTATACATCTACAGGATATAAGAACACTCACAAACATTCACATAACACAGAATTCATGCAGGAAAAATTGCTTTTGTTTATATTAAAAATGGCAAACGCCTGTAATTACAAGGTGTTCTCAAGCTCTCTCTGGCTCTACAACTCAACTTACTCGACTTCCACAAAATGAGATCCTAAGTCTCTTTTACCTGAGGGGGCTCTTTGAGCTCTTCCCTCCAACCTACCTACCCTATTCAATTACATTGAATGGGTTGTCTAGTCCAGCATCTGGATCTAGATCTCAGCCATACAAATATTAATGGTCGATCTACCCTACGCCTGCACAAAGGCACGGCTTCACAGCTCACCAGCTTAAACATTTAATTGCATTCAATTCAGATTTTAAATGAGGCTGAGCCTCTCTTCATATTTGAATGCACGCGCTCGACGTGGCTGGCTGGCTAATGTGGAGAGACGCTCCTGCATCAAATCTCCTAGGTAAAATGGAAAGCAGTGGTGAGAACGTATCTAGGAAGTCGATTTTATCTAGGAAAAAGTTATAATATTCTTGCAATAAACATTTTTCCCAGGTAAAAATATGGAAATGACATGACTATGTGTTGGTACGCGGTTGTAATACCCTAGGTTCAAGTTATCTTAACCAACAAAAACCTTCATACACTGGACCTTTTGGCATCACTTGCATGCAAGTGAAGTCTCACATGAGGCATCTATTGGGGCTGTAAGAACCAAGTTCCTGTAGTAGTGAGGGAATGGGAGGAGATCATCTTATTCATTCTTACTTATCTATTATGTGTGCATTATCCTATATTTATTCTTCCTTGGTTACTTAGTGAATTAAGTATATATTACCATCATACTGCAGAGTGAAACATACCCCATTTATTGTAACATTCATAACTATTGTGCAATGATCATATAGTAGGAAAATTTAGTATAACATGCGTAAAGAGAATATTCATGATCAATCACTTAAAAGACAAGTAAACACATTAGTTAACATGGTTCACCCAACGTTGGGCTATGTCCACAATGACTGTCTTCTTTATTATTATTTTGTAATCGTCTCATGTTGTGCATTGTGCTTACAATAGAGATATCAAGATATATCTCTCTCCATATTGCGTAGTCGTTATGTAGTGCATGTCTCTCTCTGCAACTCTCTTTCTCCACTCAGAAATAGACTTTTTGCCTCATACTCAGTCTATTCTATCACTCTACTCATGAACATAACATAGAATAGAACATATCAGCACTCGTGAACGAACCCCTATTCTACCTGACCCATTACGTATTTATGCATTGATTCGAGGGCTCAAAACCCTATTTTGCTTATACCAAAAACTCAATTACAACTCATTCTAGCTCATGAAAACTCGTGTTGTCTTGTTGTTGGGGTTTGCTTTTCTTGCTTTTACACCTGCATGTTTATTTTTCACTCTTGACTATCATTCTTCCTACTTTTGCTCATATTTATGCTTTTAGCATGTTGAACTGCTCTCCTTCCTTTTCACTCGCTTTCTTCTCTTGCTTTATTTTGTTCTTCATTCTCTGCTAAGTATGTTCTTATTGCACACTTTCGAGCCTGCATGTGCCTTTATTGCGCACTTCACTCTTGCCTTGTCTTCTTTCTTCTACTGTTGTGCATATCCTCCATACTTAAGATTTTTATGAAAACTGAATCCAAAATGCTTATCCAACAGGCCCCCAACATGCACATGTGGCTCATACTAAGCCACTCAATCATGTTGCGCACTCCTCCATGCTTCTATGAACTTTTGGGAGGCATCCTTAGTTGTCACAACATCCTTTATTATTTTTTCCTCTGTTCCCAAAATTTCCTTTACACCCTCAACAATCAGAGTCGTGAGCTTCTCTTTTGTGTCATGTGTCACTTACTTCAGTTTGCCTTGCGCAGTTTCTAGTTCTCCTATCACCCTTAGTGCTTCATCTTGCAACAGTCCTAATCGTTGTTGGAGAATTTTCTATTGGTTCTGAATCTTTTCGATTTCATCGTATGACTACCTTTGTGCCAAAATGGTTGTCATTCATTCCACCAGTGGGAGAGCATTTATTCTCTATGAATCCTTCTGCGCCCTTTCCTATGCCTCCCTCAATTTGGCTTCAACAACCTTCATTTTTGGATCCTCTACCAGGTTGGTCCATATATGCGCACTTTCCTCACAGAGCTTTGTGCATTCCTCCTCCATATTCTTGATATTTTCTATTATTGTTATCATTGTTCTTTCTCTTCTTGCCCTTTCTTCTGGTGGTGTTCCTAGTGTTATGTGAAATTGCAAGTATTCAATCCTTGTGCAGAAGCCTTTGATGAATCTATTGATTCTGGAGATATCTTCTTCCATGGTGGCCTCTACTACTAATCGTACTTCTAGAATTTCCTTATACAAATTTTGGGTGGCCACTTGTGTCTTCTACGCCAATTGCTCAGCTTCATCCTTCTCTTTTAAAAATTTCTCTACCCTTTCCTCAACCTCGTTCTTCTCCTTCATCGCTCCTTCCACTTTTACTTCAACTTCACTCTTTTCCTACATAGCAGTTGCATACTGTTGCTGCATTTGAGCCCTCTCATCTGTCACTTTGGTCAATTATTTGCTTGCTAAGTCTACCCGAAGCCTTATCTCATGCATAATGCCTACCTGCAAGCTTTTTAGTACATGTATAGGAATCTGTGACACCAGTATGTTCAGGGACTTAGTGTTTTCTTCTATTATTGTAGTTATGGTGTAGGGAACTCAACTGCATGTGTCTCGATTTGTAATGTTATGCTCCCAACTACTAACTCGAAGATGAATGCATTGGTAGTTTGTGCCTCCTCCACTGGACTCATGGACGTATCTTCACCCGAACCATTTTCCGATGATGTCTTCACGGTATCTAGTATTTTTTGCATTGTTATCAATTGGTCATGCACCTTTTGGTTTTTTTATACTTGTTTCCTTGTTTCTTCTTCAATCGCCTCCTATGTGGAATCTTGTACTTGGTAGATGATTATGTCCATGTTGTCATCTGCTAGATTATAGACAAGTGGTTACTTGTGCGCTTTCATCTTTTTGCGCGCAACGAATGTTGGACCCTTCCCCTTGTCTTTTCATTTTACTCTTGCTCATGGGACTATGGATTGCGCTTCTCTTATTGATGGTCCTGGCGTATCCCCTGCGCCATTATTTTTCCCATTTCCCTGTCCTTCGTCTATTTCTTCCCCATCCATGTCCTATTCTTCTTCCTCTTCCAGGTGGTTCGTTTGTTCTGCTAGGATTTTCCACTCATCTTCCCAATCATTAACGATTAGGCATACATCATCTATTGTTAATTTGTAGTCAGTTGGAAGCCACTAATGTGCAGTGTCCATTTTTTCTCGAATGTACAGATGGTGCATCCATGCTTTGAAGCATGAAATATCCTGGTATGTTTCTACTGTCTGGGTTGTGATGCACGATGTATGTTCTATGATGTGCCTGATTGTATCAAAGTATAAATAAAATGTAACATTGTGATCTACTTGTCTCCTTTTTTTCTCGTATTCCATAAGATGGCATACCGCACGGCTGTATTACCTCTACTGGCTACTCTCCCCCATTTGTAATCATTGGGCTCCTGCCATCCAACTAGTGCAATCAAAATAAGAATCCAGGCATAATGAAACTTCGTGTCTTTCTCCTGGGCTTATACGTAGTCTATCAAAAATTGGTTTACCAAGAATGTGGTCCAATTCAATTAGACTTGCTATCGCACAAACTGTAGGTTGGGCAAAGCCTGACCCAAACCACAATATGGTGAGAACTAATAGAACACCTACCCATGGTCACCTTAGATAGGTATTCTTGTCACTTTAGTGATGATAAAATCACCACAAGGGGGGAATCTCGATGACTCTAGGGGGAAATGAGATGGAAAGTGATACTTATGAATTAATTCCCCTATAGGTCAAGTTTTTGAGTGGAATATGGCTTTGATGACACATCTTGGGTGTGGTTTAAGGTAGCCAAGTCCTTGGTTACCTGCTGAAATTGTTTGTACCTTCCCGAGACACGAGAAAAGACAAGTATGCACGTAATATATCAATTGGACAAGCAAGTTAATATTGTCGTACCTAATTTCATATGTAAACAAAGATATATATCAGTAATTAAATCAATAAACCACTGCATATTTAACCACTTAAAACATCAAAGATTAGTTGAATTATGAAGCATAAAACATGTAGATAATTTATCAACACTTAGCACAACTTTGGTGGTATTGGATGGTTGTAATGATAAGTTTTCATAGCATATTTATGACAGCCAAGTGGCTGTAGCAGTGATTTTCTATAGAAACAACTTTTAACCACGAAAATAAGCAACTAATCCAACAAAAACTTCACCAATTAGTAGCACAATGAAAATAATGGGTTACTGGCAAGATTCCACGGTCAAATTGCAAGTTAAAGTTAAGCAAAAAAGATGTTTTGTTGTAGCCCTAATGAATGTATATTTTAAGTTGTTATAGGTCCAAGAAAACTAAGAGAACTAGGACTTCCTAGAGGGTTCAACAACCTCAAGGCATCCACAAAAGATTCCAACTTGAACAAGATTGATATTTCACCAAAACATGTTTACCAATGCAAACAATTTATTTCTCTAATGCAGAATTTCATATTAGTTCATTTAAAATATGGGTGAATGGAGTCTTAGAAGCATGAGTTATATCAAGAAAATCCATAGGGGTGTAAATCTTCTTACTCCCTAGGGCATGCCAATCAAACTAGGGAAAATCTAGGAGGGTGTACACACTCATACTTCTCCTAGCAACCCTTGCAAAAAATGACTTATCAACTTAGAAAATAAGATGAAGCTTAATGGAGGGTGTATACAACATACTCCTCATAGGGTTTCAACCAACAATGACCAAGAAAAAGCAAGAAAGAACTAACAATTGCATATTTTCCTTACCAATTCCAAGAAAGATGCAAGACCAAACCATAGTTCACCAAGAAATTACCATCCAAGATCAAGTAAAGAAGCCTCCAAGAGGTGTGCACCACTTATCCTCATCCATTCACCAAGAGATAACACCAAAAATCATTTGCACGAGACAGAGAGATACCAAAAATTCTCAAGTCTAGCGAAAATTTCATCCATTAGTCTTCTCACAATGGGAGAGATATGATGACAAATGAAATAGATATGATATTTATTTATACAAACCCTCTAAACATAGTTTGTCCACAAAAATTAGGGTAAAACACAAGACAAGGGGTCAAAAACCCTTATCTTTCCCCTTTACAAAATAATATTATTTAATTCATACTTTGCACATAAAAAAAAAACCTAGAAACATGACGTCACCCCCTTTTTGGGCAACGTTTGGCACTTTTGGTCAAGTCGTTGAGTTAGATAAGGGAGCGCTCAACCTCCAAAGGCCAATTGTCTTCAACCTAATACTTTATTCCATGATCCTCTTCCTTCAAAACATGCCATCATTACCACCAAACCCTAGCCCTAGGGTGACGTCAAGCCCTCAAAAGGTGACATTTTGTCCCTCTCAATCAAGTCGTTTGGCATGTAGGGGATTGGTAAGATCATCCATGGTGTTCTCTAGGACTCCAAAGGAATATCATCATCATCCGGAGTGTGGTCCCTTGGAATCCAACCTATGGGCTTCAAGCCCCATGGAAGCCCAAGCTAGGTTTGTTCTTCCAAAATTGTCCACTAGTTAGGTCCTGCAAAGACAAATGGATATTCCCTCCAAGGATCTCCAGTTAAATGCATCAAGATGAGTAAATCAAATCAATAAATGAGCCATACAAGCATGTACATCCAAACGACCTCATCAAAATAAACAAATTCTCAAAGACCCTATGCAATTTTCCAAGTTTAGGTATGGGAGGGTTAATAAAGCGACCTGTTGGGCTAATTGTTCCTCAAATTTAGGGGTGTTTCCCAAGGGGACCTCCTTCTATGTCATGTGGATGAGGTTTTATGGATGGGGATAATACTTTTGGGTATGGGTTTCATGAAATACAATTGGTTGTAGTGTCTCATCTATGGGTGCCTTTGTAGAGGGTGTGTTGCACCTTTGTTTTCAATGAAACCTTTTTCCAAGCCCATTTATTGCCTTTTATTCTTTTAAGATGTTTCCAAGTTGAATCCAAGGTGGGGATTATACCTAATCATGAAACATTGTGCCCACCTTGAATCTACCCTAGTCACATTAATCTTTCCTAATTTGAAAACATGTGTGGGGCTTCTACCTAAGCATTAAAAATAGTGCCCACACATGCTCCACCTTGGTTGGCATTTTGTATTGGTCATTTTTCACGCATCCCATCTGTTTCTTATGAGAGACATTTCATTGTCCTCGGGATCCTTGGGTGAGCATCTAGAAGGCTAATGATTATCTTTTATCTTTTTCTAGCTACAAGCCTTTGGGCCTTCATCCCCTTCTTCCTATAAGATGAGGGACAACCCCTGCTTGGGTCAGTATACCCGAAAATCCCAAAAGGTAAGGAGATGAGGGGATGATGTGTGGAAAGTGAAAATTATGGTCGAGAATGGCACGATGACTCGTCAGGAGGAAACCTATCCCTAAGGGTGACCCACTTGCTAGGGTGCAATGTCAACCACCAAAGTAAAACATGGAAAAGAGCATTAATTCCAAGAAAACATTACATAATCAAAAGAAATAATAGATGCAACAAACTCAAATGCTTCAAATATTGAAATGAAACTCACCATAATACCTAGCTTGTACCTCATGGACCAAAACCCAATGTCTTTTGGAATCTATTTGATGTGGTGGATACCATCATGATGAACCTAGAGCTATGGTGGTGAGGTGGGTCTTTGTCTATGCAAGTGGACAATGTTGGTCAGGCTATCTCTCAGTACTCCATGTCTGCAACCTGAGGGACTCGAGACATAATATCCTTAGTTATCCCTCGGTGTTGGGGATAACAGGACCCCCTTTGTGCATTATTTTGCGACTACAATTACTATGGTTGACACTTCATCCTTTCGACATTTCCTCAACAATTTGCAAGCCAATACCTACGTCGCAAAGTACACAACATCATCATCGATACTTGTGACATCTAACCCCCTCTTTCCTTTGAAAGTGTGAAACCTATCTTTCATAGATTCTTCTAGTTCTTTCTCCCCTACTTTGTTGGTGAACAATGTGGTCGGATCCTCTCCTACATTTTGCAAACCTGTAATCCATGCAATGAGTTGGGTATCAATCGAAACTGGTGGGTCAAGCCACAACGTTCCTCTGTGGATGCAACTGAGTAGTATCTTGACCTCTCAAGTCCCGTTGTCCACATCTGCAGTTCAAGTAGTATTTCTCATGTGCCTGGTACACTTTTGGCACACAATTAATTTCCCCTTTCCAACTCAGGAAACTTCTTTCCATCCATGATATCGTGGCTTACAAACTTCAGGGAAACAATCTTGCCTAGCATGTCCCCTTCAACAATCACACCAGGTGGGATTTCCAATGTGTCCAGTGGGTATTTTCCATCTACGGGTACTTTAAAGTTAGGTACGATGTCTTTTCATGGTGGTATATATTCCTTGTGAAAACTTGACTGTGAAGTTGAAGCTCCAGGTGTTTCCTCGAACACCAGCGCAACCGATGGTATTTTTGGTTCCATGCGTGTTGTTGTCGGTGCTCTAACTTTGGGGGGGGCATTGTTCTCTGTGTCAGAGTTTGGTGATTGTGTTGTGTTGGTTTTTGTTCGACTATGGTTTGGATCTATATGCTCACAACTCTGAGTAATTGCAAATAACCTTCCCTTTCGAGCCCTTTTGTGATTTTATTACCCTTCGATAGTTGTATAATTACTTTCGCACCCAACGAAAGTGTCGAATATGGTTAGAATATACCATTAATACTTCCTTACTGTGGCGTTAATGCCAAATCCTCCACATGATTTTTCCTTCGATCTGTCAGTCTGTCTCGATCCTCGGTGACGACTTCTATTTATGTCTATGCCTTTCTAGTACATTTCGTCATTTATGGATTTTTAACTATCATTTTCATGCTTTAATTCCCTTAATGGTTCTTGTTCCACACTTGACTTGTGTGTGCACTTAACTGACTATGCGTTGTTTATGTGATCTGTGTGATACGCCCTTTTTCTACGCGATACTTCTTCTTGATTACCTTTGTATTTCTTCTTGTTTTCCGGATTTTTATTTGTTTTTCTGTATTTTATCTCCCTACTATAGTACAACTACTATGATACATGTGTTCTTGCACAATTCATATTAATGTGCAGACAGTCGGTCGTCTCTATAGAGTTTCAGCCGACTCCCATTCACCATTCCTCCCAAGGTTTCTCCACTCAACGTTTCCAACTACGCAACACCTGTCTCCGTCACATGTTGAATTACATAGGGTCCCAACCAATGCATTCAAAACTTTCTTGGATGTTGCATGAAATTATTTTCATAGAGTAATACTAAGTCCCCCACTTGAAACTTTTTATGTTTAATATGTCTATCATGCCATGCCTTTTCCCTTTCCTTATGAACTTTCTAGTGGAAGCCTACGACAAATCGATCTTCCTCGAGCTATACTGACTGTGACAATCTCTCTTCTATTGCACCAGAGTCTGAAATTTTTGTAATCCCTACCACGCACGGGATAGGTAGAATAAAATCCATTGGCATCATTGCTTCTTGGCCATAGACCAACCTAAAAGTTGTCTACCCTATCAACTTCTTTCTTATAGTCATGTATGCCCATAATACTACAGGAACCCTTAAGTCCTAATCATTTCTCCCTACATTGTAGATCTTTTTCAAAACATTATCCAAAATTTTATTAAAAGATTCTACTGTCCCATTGGCCTAAGGATGATACGAAGTACTCCTCTGATGATGAATTTGAAATTCCTTATTCAATGTTGCAACTGTCTTATTCAAGAAGTTTGTTCCTTGATCACTAAGTAATGTGCACGGACATCCAAATCGTGTGACTACATTCTCAAATATAAATCGTGCATCAGTCTCCACGGTGTAGTCTATGACTGGTGTTGCTTCTGCCCATCTGGTCAAATACTCTGTCGTAGTGATTATGTACCTAGCTCCTGATATTCTTGTTGATGGGTTGATTGGTCCAACATAGTCTATTGCCCATTTATCAAACGCTTGTAATGTAACCTGTGGATTCAAAAGCATCTCATCCATCCTAGATGGATTTCCCACCCTTTGAAAAACATTGTGTCTCTGATAGTATTCTTTAGCATCTTTATGAAGTGTGGGCCACTAGAGCCCTGCGCACAAAATATTTTGCGTAGTTTCTTTACCTTCATAATGTCCTCCTGCAATCCCTTCATGCACTTCTGTGAGTATCGTAGGCCTTTCATGTTACAACACACAACGTCTCAATATTCCATCTGCACCTAACTTGTATAAGTTCCCTACAATCAACTGATAGTTCGTTTCTTTAACCACTAATTTTTTCTTCTGCGCAACTATCATTTATGGAAGGTTCATTCCTGTACGATATCTATGAAGTAGTCATCCACCATTTTAACTGCAAATAATTGTGCATCCGGTAATATGTCTTTCCTACATATTCTCTTGATAGTATGCGTGATAAGTGATCAGGTCCTGCATTCAACTTTCTTGGCTTCAAAACAACCTTGAATTCGTATTCCTAAAATAACAACAACCACCTCCATATTCTCCCCCCCAACATTGTCTTATTCACTAAGTATTTTAGTGCATAATTGTCTGTATACATCCTAAAGTGAGAACCCAGTAAATAATGTCGAAAATTTTGTAGTGCATATACTATTGCCAATCCTTCTCGTTCTATGGTAGTAGAATTCTTTTATGTTATGGACATATTCCTACTTGCAAAAGCAATTGGATGATCTATTTGTCCTTCCCCTAGTTGAGATAGTATTGTGCCCAAAGCTATGGACAATGCATCTACATGAACATGGACCTCCTTCTTCCATTCTAGGAAGATCAAAATCGACGTGGTCACTATTTTTGTTTAAGTGTATCCAAACTTTCTGACAGTCTCATTCCACTGGAACTTAACTTCCTTCTCCAACAATTTCTCCATAGGTGTTGTAATCTGCGCATAACCTTTGACGAATTTCTTGTAATACCCTGTGTGACCCAAAGTTGCCCTCAAATGTCTGACTGATGTAGGTGGTTGTAAATCCATAATATTTCAATCTTGGCAGGGTCCACTAATAAGCACTACTTGTAGACCACATGGCCCAATAAAATTTCAAAAGGTGCAAAAAAAAACATTTCTTCAAATTCAGCGAAATCTGATATTGTCTAAACCTATCCAACATTAACTTGAGTACTTCTATGTGATCTTTTAGTAAATTAAAAACAATCCAGTCATATAAGCATACTTCAAGGAACTTATGAATAAATTCCTTAAAAGTTTCAACCATAAATATTGAAAAAATTGTAGGTGTATTCTTCAGTCCAAATGGCATCACTTTGTATTGATAACTTCCCCACTATGTCATAAAAGTAGTCTTATACATGTCTTCCTACATAATTTTTATCTAATGGTACCCTGAGAATCCATATGTGAAAGAATAGGCCTCCTTCCCTCCTACATTCTTTAGTACATCATCTGTGAACGGTGTTGGAAACAGATCGTGTAGACATGCATCATTCAACTTCCTCAGGTCTACACAAATCCCAATTCCTTTGTTTTTCTTATCCTATACCACCATTGGATTTATCCACTCTGATTCCACACTAGTTCGATGATCCCCCATCCAACATCCTATCTATTTTTGCTTCCACCTTATCTGTATACTTCGGGTTTAACCTGTAGGGTCTCTATCACACTGGTTTAGCATCTGGTTTCAATGAGATCTTCATCTCGCCTAATTCCCTAGCTATCACTTTCATCTTTGAGAATGTAGTTGGGAATAGATCTTGATACTCACGCAGTAAATCTGCAATATTCTCCATTGTTTCATCATTCCAATAATTGCTTATTTGCGCAAACTTTGGATTCTCTATCATCCCAATGTTTACCTTCCACATATTTATTGGTTTTGTATATGCATCAGATTCAAGCTCTGGCCCTTCTACTCCACTCTCTCCCTCAATTTCAGGTACTTTCACATTTCTTGGATCTTCCTCATCTTGTTCTTCTTTCACGACATTGTAACACTCCAGTAATTCATGGACATTCATCGAAGCTCTGTGCACACTGCACACTGGTACCACCTCCATCGACCCTTCTTCTAAGATATGTTGGTTTGAATAACCTGTAACGCTACATCTATTGATGGAGATTTGTGTTCAAAAGAAAATGTTACCTTGAAATTCTAAGTCAACTCGTCCCATTTTGTTGTTTCTCTTCGCATTTCCATCTCCATATACCAGTTCTTCGAAATTGTATCCAGTGTATGTATAAACTGGTGTATCCATTCCTCCTTTGGTGTCAAACTCCATCTATTTCTGCACCGCTCCACATGATCTATTGGGTTACTTACCCTTGTATACTTCTGCACAATATTCTCTAACTCAGTACCAAATCTCACGTGCATTACTCTTCTACACTGTGACCAGTCTTCCATCCCCTCTTTATGTGCATCCCACCACATGGCTGTAGTATCTTTCAAGACAACATCTAGTGCCAAAAACCTTTGTTGTTCGGGTACCTACAACACAAATTCCTTTACACACAATATTATTTCAATCAATCCATCATACCTGGGTGGGTCACATAACTTCGTTCCAATCTAGTGCAATGATCTAGTCATGCGTGCACATCGTATAGTTGATACTTCATGCATCCACTACTGCCAATGTTCTAGACATTTCTCTGAATCCGATGCACATGAACTACTACTTCTCCAACTTATCACACCATCCATGGTGGGGTTAACATAATCATTCATCCACACAATCATATTATACAAGTTATAAATTTTGTTTCCTCTCACTGACTCTATGTACCTCTTCCCTTCCATTGGATCCAATGGTGCGGTGACCTTTAAGTATCCTACCTCAAATATCATTTCCCTCCTCTTAAAATTAATAATCACCTGATTATCAAATTCCCATTCAAGTCCCATCAGTGTTGGATACAGTTGACCATCGTCCACAATCTCAATGACTTCAAAGTTTTCTACACTACGCACTCCATCTATATTCACATGTACTCTTGTCAATCGGTCAATTGGTACCATCATGTGTTGGTTTTCCAACCTTAATTTAACAATAGACCATCTTAAATTGGGTTTCCCCATAACCTCCCAGGTTTGCTTTGGTAACACATACACATCATACCCCAAGTCCAAGATAACATTATCCACATCATATTCCCAAATCTGCGCACTTAATTTGAATTCTCCATTGGTCCTCTTTATGCGCAAGACCTGATTCACTACCCTTTGTGAAATAGGGGTTTCCCTTCCTTGTGCGCAATGATTAATCATTCTGTATAATGCATTTAGTGTAGTTTCATCTTTCATTAACTCTACGCAACTTCTCATGAATTTTCTTGGAGTACTTGCCTTCCCAAGTGACTTCTCGGGCATAATGCGATCATAGACATGAGGTACAGATGATCTTGATTGTCCCCAATCTGATCCTAGTATCTCTTTTCTTTCCCTCTGATACATCTACTTTTATTGTTGAGGATCGAATGTTGGACTAGGTCCTATTAATTTCCTTACCCATTGCTCAACTTGCTTTCCTCCATTTGTTGCATCGTCCCTTGTTCTAGTTCCTCTGTGCGTGAAAAATGTTGTTGATGATCCTTCATTGCGTTTTTTGGATGATATTTTCTACACATTATGATTTGGGTTCTGGTTCTGATTTCCTCTTGCTTGCCACTTTGTGAGTAGTTGAGGACAGTCTTTTGTCACATGGTCCAATGCTCTACAGTAAGTACAGGTTGTGAAAGGGTTCAGGCAATCACGATCTTAGTGTGTTGGTTGATTACAATTATAACATATTATCAGTCCTCTTCCTCTACCAAAATTTCCTTGGCCTCCTTGATTAAAGCCTCTCTAATTATTATATTTTAGACCACCTCCTTCTGTTGAAAAATCATCCTCCTAAATCCTATACATATCTGAAGTGCGCTCTCTCATCAAATCGAATGCGCAACAATCCTTCTCCTCATGTCTGACTAACTTGAAAAAATTGCAAAATAATTTCCTTAGCGTACTCTGATATTTATGCAGAAATGGACACTTAGTCGGATGATGTCCCCATTTCTTACATATTTCACAATATCCCCCTCCTGGAAATGCATTTGGTGCTCAATTTTCCAAATACTACGTGAATGTTGGGAATTGGTCCTTATGGTGGCCTTCAACCCTACACCTAGTACACCATACTTGTTCACATTTCTCCTTCCCTTTTGTAAGTTCTGCCAGTTGAATTGTTAAGTTAGCTAACTGCATTTGGACTTGTGCCATCCCTCCACTATCTCTTATGGGGGATGATTCTAATTTCATTTCAATCTCTAAAGCTTCAGGCTGTGATGCAACGTTTTGTTGAATCAACAACCTACGAATGTGTGGTAGAAGTCCTGCAATAAACCATTCTTAATGTTATTGATCAGGGATCTGGAATGTCAGTCTACCCATCAGATCCTTAAAACATTGGTCATAATCCCAGATTGATTCAATATGCCCCTGTTTAATTTCCTTCAACTATGTAATGTATTATGACTCAGAATTTGGCTTCTTGAATTCTTTCAACAATGCTTGTCTAATTTCTACTAACGTCTTGGCTTGTCATGTAGGCGTGGTACTCTGCAGTTTCATGTACCAGACTAATGCACGACCTCTAAATGTTGTTTCCAACTGCACAATCTTTACAGCCTCATCTTGGACATTCTTTGCAGCCCAAATTGTCTCACAGGAAAATAGATGTTGTTGTGGGTCCTCTCACCTAACTCCTTGGAACTCAGGCAATCTGAGGGTGTTTTCTACCCTTGCCATGTTGCTTTGTGTAGTACCTCCCCTGGGCGATGCCGGTTGAATCTGACTCTATGCACTACTTCCACTGCTCTGATTTCTACTACTCTGTCCTCCCTTGCTAACTATAAGTTCTTTTTACAAATCCTAGAATGTGATTTTTGATCTAGGTGACTCACACAGGGTTGTGGAATCAACACAGGATCTTGTCTGTGTAGGACTTACCGACTCTTCTATTATCGAACTAAACTGAGAATTCTCTTCCTCTCCTTCTATGTACAATATTTCTATGATCTGGATGATTATGCAGGGTTCTCTTCCTTCAGGCTCACTGTGTGGCTCCCCTTTCTCAGTCCCAGTCTTTTGCCTCTTATACCTTCTTCCATTGTGCAGTACTCCAAACTCGTCTTCTTCTTCTGATACAAATTCTTCATTTCTTTTCATCTTTAGTCCCTCCCTTCCTTCATGCCTTCCTTTATTCTTTCCTACCTTAATACGATCCTCTTTTCATCCTCAGGTTCTCGTATGTGCGCAAATACCCTTAGAAATCAGACTCTATTGTCACTACACACTTGTCTCACATCAACATCTTTATCCATGTACCAAACAATTTCATGAACCTTCCAGGTGGACCTTTGAAGAAATCCCTCTCTGCAACACCTGTATGAATGGGTACAATCCACTACAAATTTTGTAATATAACTTCCCAATATACTTTCCAACTAGAAATCAATTACGTGATAAATCTTATTACTTAGAAAATTCAGTTGCCTTATCGATTCAGGAGTCGATTTCCTCAGCGCTCTGGTTCGGTACCTTCCAATATTCTCCATTAATCTTTATAACCACTTAGTTAGAATAATCAAAAAGTCACCAAAGAAAATCTCATGCATCTATGTGTACACATACCTTAGTATCCATTACTCGTCACTCATCCGAGGGTTTCTATCCTCTTTTCGAGCAAATTCTTGTTCCTTCCCTTCTAGCCATTATGATATATCTTTCTTAGTCGACCTCCAAAACATTCCCTCAATCACAGATTCTATCTCCCGACAACAAAACCATTTTTTGGCATGCGGTTGTAAGACACTAGGTTCAATTTATCTTGACCAACAAAATCCTTCAGACACCAGCCCTTTCGACATCACCTGCATGCAAGTGAAGTCTCACCCAAGGCATTTATTGGGGCTACAGGAACCAAGTTTCTGTAGTAGTGAGGGGATGGGAGGATATCATCTTATTCGTTCTTACTTCTTTTTTTTGTGCGCATTATCCTATATTTATTCTTCCTTGGTTACTTAGTGAATTTAGTATATATCACCATTAGACTACAGATTGCAACATACCCCATTTACTGTAACATTCATAACTATTGTTTAGTGATCGTATAGTAGGAAAATCTAGTCTAACATGCGTAAAGAGAATATTCATGATCAATCACATAAAAGACAAGTAAACACAATAGTTAACGTGGTTCACCCAACTTTGGTCTATGTCCACAACAACTGGCTTCTTTATTATTCTTTTTGTAATCGTCTCAGGCTACGCACTGCGCTTATAATAGAGATATCAATATATATATCTCTCCATCTTGCCTAGCCACTCTACAATGCAGGCCTCTCTCTACAACTCTCTTTCTCTACTCAGACATAGACGTTCTCCCTCATACTCAGTCTAATCTCTCACTCTCCTCGTGAATAGAACATAGAATATAACATATCAACACTCATGAATGAACCCCTATTCTACCCGACCCATTACATATTTATACATGGATTCTAGGGCTCAAAACCCTATTTTTCTTATCCCAAAAACCCAATTACAACTCAGTCTAGCTCATGAAAACTCATGTTGTCTTGTTGTTGGGACTTGTTTTTCCTGCTTTGACGCCTGCATGTTGCTTTTGCACTCTTGACTGTCATTCTTCCTACTTTTGCACATCTTTTTTTATTTTAGCATGTCGACCTACTCTCCTTCCTTCCGCTCGCTTTCTTCTCTTGCTTTATTCTATGCTTTATTCTCTTCTTCATTCTCTATTAAGTATGTTCTTACTCTGCAGTTTCAATCCTACATGTGCCTTTACTACGTACTCCGCTCCTGCCTTGTCTTCTTTCTTTTGTTGTTGCACATATGCTCCATACTTAGGATTTTTATGAAAACTGAATCCAAAATGCATGTCCAACAATATGCATGGAACTAGGTAAATTCATCACCATGTTAGAGGACAATCATGCAACAGTAAGTGAAATTGACTAGAAAGTAGCTAGGTGACCACCATGATAAAGATCTATGAAGAAAAAGATATACCCCTGAAGCAACCACCACCAACATTCCAACCTTTTGAAGGCTAAAATCACACCACCAATTTGCACAAGACCATTTAACACTCATGTCAACATGAGGAGTAACACCTATCATTCATTAATATTTAGTGGAGCAATGTTAGGGCACACAAGCTACGACAAGGATTTATTGGCCTTAAATCAAGTAGTAGAACATTGGAGAGCTTACGTATTAGGGAAGGATATAGTGATCCACATTGAGCATACACAATTATAGTTTTTTTATACATAGACTAAGGTGTAACACACAAGGTATACCAAGTGAATGTTTTATCTACAAGAGTTTAACCTCATCACAAAGTACAAGAAGGGGGTTACAAATGATATTGTTGATTTATTATCAAGTCACACATGTTAGCCACTATTCTCATGACTATATGAAACTACAACCTTTTTTGTTTGAGGATTTGTAAACCCAACATGAAGAGGACATAGATTTCCACCTAATTGTGGTAGTGTTTCAACAAGAAGTGGAGAAGCCAACAAGGAATGAAGAAACCTGATTTGGATTTGAAATATGGCACATTATACAAGGATGATAAGTTGTGTCTATAGACTAGAGAGTGTAGAACCATGAACTATTGACAAAAGCCCATACTTCTAGAGTTGCAAGACATTTGGGAGTTGCGAAGATATTATTAAATTTGCAAAGATATGTGTATGGATCAATATGTCAACATACGTTACTAAGTTCATTAGAGCATATGTATTTTATTGTATGTCAAAGTCCGCTAATTGGTATTGTGTACTTCTTTGCACGTTCTAGGCTGACCATGGGAGAGAATTTTGAAGGATTTCCTTGGAGGATTGTCAAAGGTGAATCATGGTTATGATTATCTATTGGTGGTAGTCGATCGTTTCAACAATATGGAATGATTGATTCTTTATAAGTATACTATGAATGGTAAAAAAACAACCAAGTTTTTTTCCAAAATATATGGGTATATTTTGGATTTCTTGAATCCATTAGTTCATATAGGGATAATGGTTTTTTAATCAGTTTTTGGAAAGCATCATGGGGTATGATGGATGCCAATTTGAAGAGGAACGCAACCTTTTACCCATAAACAAATGGATAGATAAAAGTGGTTAACATAATTATTCATTTATTGAGAGGTTCTATCAAGAGGCATCATAAGGAGTCGAACCATTTTGTAACTAAAGAGGAAAGAGTTGAACTATTGTGGTAGTTTAAAATAGTAGGCATGTGAGTCGTTTAATAATTGAATTGTTGATGATTCCCTATAAGAGGATAGACTATTAAAGAGTTGGGTTATCCCATTTGAAGATTGAACGGATGAATGTTGTTGGATAATTTATTAAGGGATCACATCTGAGGGAGTTGTTGAGAAGAGAAGAAGAGAACCTTGAGAAAATGAAGTGTAAGTTTTCAATGGTAAGAATTTTTCAATCAATAAAATCATTCCTAAAATTGATCCAAAGGTTTTTTTCCCAAAATAATTCTCTAATAAAAAATGAAAATTGTATTAGGGGTGGCAGGCGTGGGGGGGAGTCTTCATGATTCTAGAGGAAATAGAATAGATTTCTACACCTGGGGACTTGGGAATGTCTCTATTAACATAACTAAGGCATATTCCTTGTGGAGAGGTGTTTCTATAGCGAAAGAAGAAGGGACAACCAAACATTTTGCTCAAGGGGACTTGATGTTGGTAATATGAGTTGTGATCGACATGCATGAGTCGCGAAGCAATGCTTTAAACGTTCTCATTTCAAGGATACTTAATTTCCTCTCCACCTTCAAAGAAGTGTCCTTTTCCATATCAAGCAAGAAATAAACTCAACAATAGATTATTGAGCTAATTTTGGTTCCTTTTTTAGCCCAAAAACTTATATAAAAAATGGGGTAAGGGGGAACCTACCTATACCTTCATGATTTAACATAACGTAATCCATAATTAATACCAAGAAATATTTGGACACACCAATGGACAGATGGTAGAACGATAGGGTTGCTCGTGCATTTGAAGTGTATGGGAAACATAGAGGTTAATCAATGTGAAGTGTGTGAACTCTAGTTGGAATGTGGAAGGTGATTCTCGACTTAATGGTTTTTAGTGTGGAAGTGGGTTTGGACTGGTGTGGTGTGTTGGGAGGGTTGTGAGTGAGGTTTTGGGCCTCTGTGGGCAGTTGACAACGTTTTTCAGGTGGCGGATTTGGAGGTTTCTCCTCCCTTGATGTTGTTTGGTCCTTTGGCTCTGACCAAGATTCCCCTGGTATTCAGGTTTCCTCTCCCTATGTTAGTTTTTGGTGGAAATTTTTACGTTTTTGTCTTGCATCTTTAGAACAAATTGCATCCTTTTCTCCTTATCCTTTTCAAAGCAAGAATTGTGAATTTATGCTTCGGGGTTATGTGGTCTAGGTTTCTTGTTTGTGGTTTGGTGTAGAATCTCTATAGGATAGGTATGGGTAGCTATGACTAGTCATAAATTAGGAAAATACTCTGAAGGAATGAGGAGATAACACAAGCAAACAATGGCACCCTTCGACACATTTCGACGAACATCTTGGACCTGGAACATGCTAGTGCTACCAATGTAACAAACATCATGAATCTCCTTTCAGCTCAAATGCAGAGGATCGATGCATTGAAGGCTAAATGTCAATATCTCCATTCATTAGCTATCCTACAGTGTTAGGATTATCCCTCTTTGGCTTCAAACAATCAAGGTACAATGAATTCTTAGCACGAAGGTCAGAATGATGAAGATACAATGGGTTAGGATTTGGTTCCCATGGAAGTTGAAGATAACTCTTCTCATTCTGTCAAGAGGCATGAATTTCATGATAATGTTCCTCTATAATTATTGTATGTTTTTTAGAGTAGTTTTTATGTTGTGTTAGTGTGTAAATAAAGAAACTTGTAGAAATGTATGGAATGCCTTCATGAAAAAGGATTTAGATTTTGTCATTGTTGTCTTAGAAATATGCTCGGTCCAAAAGAGGGAATTTGTAATTATGTATGACTCTGTTGTTTGCCTCAACACAACCATTTTATATTAATATAAATTTATGTTGTGTTTTTCTTTTTTTTTGAAAATTGTATTGCATTTTATGATGAATGTTGCATATGACTTTATTTTGTGTTGATTTAATAAAAGAAAGAAACCAGTACTATATTCACATAAACACAATAACATAATTAATAGAAAAAATAATGTTGATATATTGATTTTGAATTAACCATTGCAATATAGATTATAAAATAGATGCATGACAGTGAAAAATGCATTTTCAAATTTAAAATGGACTGGAATGAGATTTTGCAATATCGATATACCACACATCATCCTAATCACCAAATTTCTCATTGCATGCTTATGGGGGTATAATTTATAGTCTTACATCAAATATATTCTCATATCCATGTCAAAAAACAACCTCATAGGTGAAGTTGTCACAACCTTTTACTATTTCTTATTGAAAAAGTGTGAAGTATGAAAATTGATCTTACTTGTTTTCCAAGACATTGTAAATCACTATTCCTTGAACACTCCTACATGGGGAACTTATTATGAAATATTATGATCATTCATGAATTATAACAAAGATATATTGTTTCTTATTTAACAAGTGAGGTTGTTGAGCACCAAGTTCTTTCCCATAAGGTAGAGGACTGCAAACCAGAATTGTTAAGGAGCTGAAATATATAAATTCCAATTTAATATATTGTTAGAAATGATACACCTGGATATAAATCTGTGGAAAATTATGTAATATGATAACTAATGAAAAATTATAATATTACTTTTGTAGTTACATTGTATCTTCCATAAATTTAGAGCGTAAAATATAGTAATGCATTAAGATTTCCATTGTTCCTCTTATAGTAATGTGTAAATAAGAATCAAGTAATAGAATCTGATAAAAAAATTACCTTGACGAGACATCACATGATTCTACCTCTACGTGGTTTGAATTAGACACATTGCAATATTAAGTCGAGTCGGCGCAAATCTAGTTTTCTTCCAAACCTTGACAAACGAGGCGAAACCTGGAATGAGTCTCCTCTACCTTCTCTATCGAAATCATTGGACCAACATAAATGAAATATTTTTTTAAAATGCAACAAGAATATTTCTAATAATAGTGTCTAAAATTCAAAGAAGCAAAGCAGGATAATTATACTTTCTAAATATTATGATTACAATTCAAAGAAATAGCCCATGTTGTTGTTGTGTGGATGTGCAGAAGTATCTTTATCAAGGCACAATATCAGTATATTTATCAAGGCACAATATTGGTTTTTATTATGAAAGATATATTATAATACACACACACACACACACATATATGTATACAACTTTATAAAGTAAACAAAACTATTTAATAAAAACTCATGGCTAAATGCAATGTGACTCTATAAGTGCCATTTGTTGTTACTGACTACATGAGGTGTTGTCCAACTTTTACTTTCATCACAAAAGGCTTGTGACCTTGGTAGTTCTGGGCATGTGACTCAAACCCAAGCCCCAAGCCCAATACTACAATTTTGGTCGTCGTTGAGAGGTGACACGGACAAAGGTATTGAGCTAGTTAGATTATTTTTCTGTAAGCTTAGCAACTGGAGATTGGGGACTTGTATTGAAATCTCTTATGGTATATGTCTGGACAAGTAGTTATTTACCAAAGACAATTCTTCGATACTACTGAGATTGTTGAGGTTTGAGGGGATCCTTCCTAAGAGATTATTCTTATATAGATGAAGAGTCTGCAAACTACTCAACTGGCCTAGTTCATTGAGAATACTTCCAGACAAATTATGAGAGCTACAAAAAGAGATTGCGAGCTTTTCATCTGGCCAAGATCAACCAATATATATATATATATATATATAGAGAGAGAGAGAGAGAGAGAGAGAGAGAGAGAGAGACTATTATTTCCTACGTTGAGATGTTGCACAACTTTCAATTGACAGAATATTGAAGGTATAGTTCTGGTGAGATGGTTATTGTTGAGCAGAAGCTCCTCCAAGATCGTAAGTTGTTGCAACTCTTGGGAAATGGCTCCATTGAGTTCATTGTAGCACACGAAGAGGGTTTGTAAAGTAACCAATCCTCCTAATTCATTGTGGATTCTTCCAGAGAGTTGATTTGACTCTGGGTTGAGAGTTTGCAAGATCTTCAGTGGCCCCAACTCGATGAGAATGGGCCCGCTTGTGTTATTCACATCCAAGAACAAGCTCTCCAAATGGTTCAACTACCCTAACTCTCTGGGAATACTTCTAGACAACTAATTTGAGGGTGCTTAACTATCTAAACTCCCTTGGAATTCTTCAGGTGATATTATTTACAGACATGTAAATATATTTCAAGGAGCTTATATTCCCCAACTCTTCAAGAACGCTATCGCCAATGTTTTTTATGGACACTCTGTAAAATATTCCAAACTGGTAAGCTCACCCAACTCTAGAAACCATTGTATTTTTAAATTCCTAAAATTTCGAGTATTGTTTGAGAGCACTCAAGCTTACTAGAAAGAAAAAAGAAATGTAACAAAGAAAATGAATTAGATAGAGTAGAGGGTAAATATAATTATGATAATTGGATTTATGAGACCTCTGATGGAATTTCGAAGTATCTGGCTCGATTTCTCTGTTTGCGTGAAAGATACATGGAGTACAACCTCCATTGAATACGTTGTTGGAATACTCCACCTCAGTTTATATGTTAGGACATGGTTGCATGAAATTTGTTCTGTGTAGCCTAGCAATTCAATCCACTATGCATTGATCTCATCTTACTCTCGTCACACAGATAGATCATTACAAAATTTATTTATAAACATTTCTTCTTTTAAATTGGACATGGAAAGAAACACCTTGAAAAATGGGAACGATAAGCTAAAGGTCAAGGGGTCGATGAAAGAGATCGTCTGGAAAGGAAATTTGTGCTTGGAATTCATGTTTTTGGAAGATGCACCCAAGTTTTGGGAAGCACGGTGCCATCGGGGAAGACTACAACCATTATTGGGCACGACATATATCACAGTGCCAACTGTAATCTGGTAATTATTTCTTCTGAATCAAGTACCAAACAACATATATCATTTTTTGCAAAATATTACTTACATCATTTGAACATTATTTTGAACTTACATAGAGTAGGAATTTTTCAAAATATTTCTTACTTCGCATACTTATTGGCTAGCTGCATCGATCAATAGGGAAGGTGGATAATTCATCTCCCTTGCTCCGCAACATGCATGAGCCGTGGAATATCTCCTATCTCCAAATAAACAAAGCAGAGAACCATCAAATCTCTAGTTCAGGCATTAGGTAGAAATAAAGGTGAGTGGTTCGGCATGCATCGGGTCTTAGCTAGGAAGGACAGATACAAGATGCGGTCGGTTGTTGCATAAATTTCATGGGGATATTGGAGAGCACAGATTTTGCACTCTGTGTATATGGATGAGGTAAAGAACATGTATGAGATTAATCATGTAACTAAGAGGAATGAGCAGGAGCACACTCTTGTAGGCACAGACGATTGCATGGTAGTCTACGTGGCAACCGATAAAGTCAATTGCCATTTCTCTATGCACTATGGACCATGCTCAAACATTTAATGTTAAGAAGTAATGATAGACTCAATTCTAGCATTACTTCGTGTGGGAAAGTTGAAGATGCCAATCTATGCTTTAAACCAAGTTATACTAAGGTATCTTCTCCTTGTGCCTCGTGAAGAGGCCAAATAAGACATCCAAGTGAAAACTTAGGTTATGTTATAAACAAAATTGTATGATATTCAAAAAACTTTGGTTAAAGCAATAATAATTCATTGGTTTTGGTGCCAAGTTAATAAGAAGAGTGAAAATCGATTACTAATAGTCCCTCAGCCAGAAGGTCATGGACTAATAATTCCATAAATTAATAGATAACAATGAAGATGGGAAGCAACTACACACTTGATTGATCTAGTCACCTAGCCTAGATAAGGAGGAATTTCTTGAAATGAATTCAAAGTATATAAAGATATATTACAAAATAATATTTTCTTCTATTAACCATCATTATTGTTCTCCCAAAGTTGTAACTCACATTAAGTTTTGATGCAGGAGCATCGCTCCACCTCAGCAACGCGCCAACATTCCAATACATCAGCACGCATTTCAGAGAGGGAGAGGCATTAACCCTCCCATTTTTAAATTTGAAATATAATCCTTTATGGATTCATGTTGTAAGCTTGAGTGAAAACCAAGCCATATCTCTGAACAGACAAAAGATAAGGTTGCCTTTAATGGCTTCTAGGTTGATGGATTTGGTTCAATTCAGACTAGATGGCCATTTATGAAAACTTCAATGTAATAGATGAGGTTAGGTGAGAGAGGACAAGCTCGTAGAGCCCTCTTTTGTAAGGAGATCTGGCATCAGATTTCATGAGGAGAGTTAGGAGACTTGAGAGAGAGATCTCGGGTAGAGGGGTCTCATAAGCAGAACTCAGAATAGAGTTAGAATAGGAGAGAACTGGGACTTCGTTACAGTCTGTTTTTTGTAAGACATTTGTATAGACACACAAAGATAATAGAAAAGCAGTTTTTCCTGCATATGGTGTGTTTATGTATTTGTGTTTATTGTTATTCTTTTATATGTCATTCATGTTTTGAATGTATGAATTGGTGAAGTATTGAATGAATTTCAATTGTTTCTCTTATTTTGAGTTTCCAAGTGCAAGGAGTGCACATAGTCCGAAGGGGTACATTGATAGAGGTGATAAAACCTCACGGAAAACTCAGGAGAGATATCGTTGAACCTTCATCAGCAGGAGAGAAAGGAGTACCTAGGAAGAACTCTATGGAGAGTTCGGGAAGGGACATAGTTATTGGACACTCTGTAAGGAGGAGTTCTGCAAGAGTGCATCGAGCCATGAGAACGCCAGGTGGGCGAGAATAATTTATTTTCAAGAAATCCTTCGGATCTGAGTTTGATGAAATTTTAGAACACAAGGTGTGCGTTGAAGATTGACGAAATATTCGAGGAAATCAAGATCAAAAGGGATAACACAAAGAGTGTGTATGAGACAGACTTACTCTAAGTCCAAAATCTTAGAAGGGATATGCTTTCAAAAGTGTAAGCGACATCCAAATAGTCGGGTTCACAGGAGAAAGTTCAAAGGCCGAAACCTTTGAACGTGGAATAAATCTTCTAAGTCGGAAGAAGTCTAAAACTTAGGAGGAAGAGTGAAAAAAACCATCAGATTTGTTATGGGGAGGAGCCTGGACCGTCATATCAGTGTCCAACGAACATCGGAAGTGCAGAGGAGAAGAACAGATCCCATCCGTTGGATATCAGCGTAGAGGATCAACCATCGTTGGATCCGGGAAGAAGTGCATGAGCCTTAATGCTTTGGGTACACACAAGAGAGCTTACGTGCTAAAAGTCCCGAAGCCCCGAAGTCATTTGGGACCATCCATCAACTGGAAGGGCACGTGGTGGAAATATATTGATTTCGAATGGAAACGCTTCGGGAGGAATGAGTGCACAGAGAAGTTGAAACTTCCGAAGCCCGACGAGCTGAAGGGCTGAAATGAATCTGGACCATTGGATCTAGATGGAATACATGTCAACGGGTCGTGAGATTTAGAAGGAGGCGGAGGTGTAACGCTGAGACACTTGAAGAGTCGAGAGTCGTCGATCTGCAGAGGGGACACTTCTCACCATATCGCAAGCTCTGGGGGGAATTTACATTGGAGTTTCAGTTTGAGGATTGAAACTGTTGAATCGCAAAGCCCGAAGAGAATTTGAGCTGTCAGATCTAGAAAGGGGACGTGTGGCGAAAGATTGTGAATTCCAAGTGAAGACACTATGGGAGAACGCAAAAAAGAAATGTTTGACATCATCGAAGCCTGAATGACCGAAGCGAACGATAGTCGTTGATATGGAAGAGGACATGTGTCACTAGATCATGGACTTCGGAGGATTGCACTTTGGTGTTTTTTATGGAAAGAAGTTTCAGAAAGTTTTGAAGCACCTAAGGCTAAAATGATTAAGGGTCGTTGATCCCAAAGGAAGAACGCATGTCATTGATCTACGAAGGGACAGGTGGAGGACGGAGAGTCACTCCATTAGACAGCCATTGAACAGTCGTTGGATCAAGAGAGGACAGGTGTCAAAATATCCAACACTCCGGAAGATTTCACTTCGGAGATTTGTGGTTGTTGAGATTTGAGAACACCGAAGGCTGAAGTCCCGGAAATGACGAGATTCGTCGATGCGAAGGAGGACATGCAACACCAGATATAGGACTCCAAAGAGAAATAAAGGAGGGGGGAAAAGGTCTGAAGAGTCGAAGAAGATCTCGATCATTGATCGAGGAGGCAATAAATTGGATCGTTGATCTGGATGAGGAAGACAAACTTCCGAAGCGGGAACATAGCCGTCGATTTGAAGGACATGTGGCGAGAGATTGAGCCACTTCAGAGAAATATCTCCGGAAGAAAGGAAGGTTTGAAAATTGAAAGTCCCAAAGGCTAGATTCGCACAGAAGATCGTGGCCGTAGATTCAGGGAGACAGGTGGTCGCAGATCGTTAACTCCAGAGGATTGGAATACGGAGGTAGCGAGAGTTTGAGACTTCAAAGTCCCAAAGTCTGGAATCATGAATAGATCTCGTTTTTTGATCCAAAGGAAGTAGATCTAGTCCGTAGGATTTGGAGAGGACAGATCTGAATCGTCAACCCAAAGGTACCGTCAAGATTGAGAGATCGATGGTCCCACAACATTTCGGGGATTGAAGGTGCATGAAGTTTAACAGATAATCACGTGGTCATGTGGGTCACCGCCCAAGGGCACACGCAATAAGGGACTAGTGGAAAAGGAGCTAGCGCCTACAAATGCACATTTCCACAAGGTTATAGCCCAGGGGCATATTGAAGGAAGGGGCTAGTGCAAAGGAGCTAGCGCCCAAAATTTGAAGAGTGCTAGAGCCCGTGGACGAAGGGTCGCGGGTATCATAGGATCTGCACGCAGAAGGAAAAAGGGGGCCTGTGTAATCTTGAATTGGGTTCAAAGAGGAACCCGAAGAGTCAATCCAACTTAAGACAAGGAAATATCCAGAGACTGGGAGGTCGTAGAACCCCAGGAGGGTAGGGGGGGCTGCATTAGGTGGTATCAGAGCTGATTTTTGTCTGTAGATTTTAGGAAAAGGAGAAAGAGGAGGAGTTCGTTATTTAGTTTGCAAACAACAGACAAGAGAGAGACGGTGAAAGGGATGGTATGGTAACATTAGATGATATCATAGGTTCAAATTTGATTATCGACAAAGGCAAAAGGAAAGCAGAGTATTGACGCTCTGTGAGAAAGTTGTTACATGTGCATAACAAAAAAAAAAAAATTAAACAACCAGGTGAGTTGTGAGAGAATATGGAGATGCTCTTTGATGTAGAGTGATCCATAGGCTTTCTAGGAGGGGAGGTAGGAAGTGGAAATGGCTACTAAAGGCCATGGATGTGGCCAAAGAGAAGGTCGCGAGAAGAAAAGAAATCCAGAGATGGATCTGGAGTTCAATGAGGTAAGAACACAAATGGAGAAGCTTTCATTTAAAATGCAACAAGATGCAAAGGTGCATTGGGTGTATGAGTGGCCCATGAAGAAGAAGGTAAAATGGCCCATTTAAAATTTGTTGGCCAGAAAGAAGCAACAAGGGTTGAGAAGGTGGCTGAGGCATGCTAAAAATATCAGTGACACAGAGGAAGAATTGATTCACATTTGTGAACCAGAGACAGGAAGACACCTCAATGATGAGGAGGAGGCGAGATCAGATGAAGATCTCATAAACTATCGAGTGGGCAGAAATGGACTTTCGAGTTGTCAGGTGGGCAATGGAAAGAGGCCAGAGGAAGGTATCGTATGTTGCTAGAGGAGCAGTGTTGAAAGTTCAAATTACCATGTGGGCAATGAGATGGGATCAGTTGATCTCATAGACTGCTAGGTGGGCAGAAAAGAAGTCCCAAATTGCCAGATGGGAAATGGAAGAAAGGTGAGACTGTCGGAAAATCTCAGGAGCTCAGAAGTGAGTTCATATCAGCAAGGAGTGTTGATAGATGAATTTTCATGTGGATTTACATACCATGTGAATGAATATGATGAGAATTTCAATACTTCCACCATCAAAGAAGAGGTTCAGAGGAGCATTTTGATTATTGGAGGGATCAAGACATTCCTACCAAACAGCTAAGCAGAGGCTAGTGCACATGATGAAAGTGCAACAACATAAGGAAAGCCAACATAAATTATCAAAGAGGAAGAAATGGAGCAAACACTGATGTCTACCCCAACATAAGGAGAAGAGAATTCAACAAAATAGCTCAACATTTTTAGCCAGGATGTTGAACAAGAGATGACTATAGCACTGGAGCCTGGAGCAGAAGGAGAAGCAGACTGCATGGATTTTGTTGTTCTGTATGAGGAATTGGAAGCCCTAGAGAGGATGGTAATGGTGCAAATATTTCACATCCGACAGGTCAAGTTGGAAGCATATGGAGGAGCATACCAACCAGAGGAACGGTTGGAGGAAGCTGGAGTCGAACCAATGCAAGGAGAACTGGTAGAAGCAAATCTATCAGAGGAGGGAGCTGAGCAGTAGCTCAGTGGTGAGACTATAGAACTGTAGCCTGCAGCAAGGTGGTAATATAATGCCACAAAATAAGAATAAAGTGATATGGGGGGTCAAGATGATCTACCCACTGATAAGGAAGAGTTGCAGTAGAGACGACTGCATAAGGAGAGCCAGCCACTGGAGCAACTAGACAGGGTGATAGAGGATATCATGAAGTTGATTTTGAGGTCAGTAGAAGCAAAACCCCATGAGGGTAGGGGGGTTGCATCAACAGGGAAGTTGAACAGAGGAGAGCCTTCCATAGCGGCAAGGAAGAAATAGAAGAAGAAGAAGCAACAACAACAGTGACATAACTGGAGAGGAGTAGGAGGACAACTCCAAGGAAGAGTTTGGGATCCAAGAGGATTTCAACACTGGAGAAGAGGATCTCATGAGTAGGAGCTCATGTTTTTCCCAACAGTGGAGTATGATGCATGAGCATCACTCCACCTCAGCAACGCGCCAACATTCCAGCACATCAATGTGCATTTCAGAGAGGGAGAGGCATTAATCCTCCCATTTTTAAATTTAAAATATAATCCTATATGGATTCATGTTGTAATCTTGAGTGAAAACCAAGCCATATCTCTAAACAGACAGAAGATAAGGTCACCTTTAATGGCTGACAAGTTGATGGCTCTAGGTTCAATTCAAACTAGATGTCCATTTATGAAAACTTCAATGTAGTATATGAGTTTAGGTGAGAGAGGACGAGCTCATAGAGCCCTCTTTTGTAAGGATATATGGCATCAGATTTCATGAGGAGAGTTAGAAGACTTGAGAGAGAGATCTCAGGTAGAGGGGTCTCAGAAGCAGAACTCAGGATAGAGTTAGATTAGGAGAGAACTGGGACTTCGTTACAGTCTGGTTTTTATAAAACATTTGTATAGACACATAGAGATAATAGAAGAGCAGTTTTTCCTGCATATGGTGTGTTTATGTATTTGCGTTTATTGTTATTATTTTATATGTCATTCGTGTTTTGAATGTATGAACTGGTGAAGTATTGAATGATTTTCTATTGTTTCTCTTATTTTGAGTTTCCGAGTGCAAGGAGTGCACATAGTTCGCAAGGGGTGTGTTGACAGAGGTGAGAAAACCTCAAGGAAAGCTCATGAGAGATACTATTGAAACTTCATCAGCAGGAGAGCAAGGAGTGCCCAGGAAGAACTCCGTGGAGAGTTTGGAAAGGGACAAAGTTATTGAACACTTTGTAAGGAGGAGCTCTGCAAGGTGTGCATCGAGCCAGGAGAATGCCAGATGGGCGAGAAGAATTTATTTTCAAGAAATCCTTCGGATCTGAGTTTGACGAAATCCCAGAATGCAAGGTGTGCGTTGAAGACTAACGAAATATTCAAGGAAATCAAGCTCAGAAGGGATAACACAAAGAGTGTGTATGAGACAGACTTATTCTAAGTCAAAAATCTCAAAAGAGATACGCTTTCAAAAGCATAAGCGAGATCCAAATAGTCAGGTTCGCAAGAGAAAGTTCAAAGGAAGAAAACTTTGAATGCGGAAAAAATCTTCTAAGTTGGAAGAAGTCTAAAACTCAAGAGAAAGAGTGATAAAAACCATCATATTTTTTGTGGGGAGGAACCTGGACCGTCAGATCAGTGTCCAGCAAACAACAGAAGTGCAAAGGAGAAGAATAGATCCCATTCGTTGGATCTGAGCACAGAGGATCAACCATCGTTGGATCTGGGAAGAAGTGCATGAGCCTTAACGATTTGGGTACACACAGGAGAGAAGACGTGCTAAAAGTATCGAAGCCCCGAAGTCATTTGGGATCGTCCATCAATTGGAAGGACACATGGTGGAAATCTATTGATTTCGGATGGAAACACTCCGGGAGGAATGAACGCACAGAGAAGTTGAAACTTTTGAAGCCCGAAGAGCCGAAAGAATCTAGACCATTGCATCCAGAGGGAATACATGTCAACGGGTCGTGAGATCCAGAAGGAGGCGAAGGTGTAACACTGAGACACCTGAAGGCCTAAGAGCCGAAGAGCCGAGAGTCGTCTATCTGCAGAGGGGACACTTGTCACCAGATCGCGATCTCCAGGTGAAATTTACATTGGAGTTTCAGTTTGAGGATTGAAACTACCAAATCGTGAATCCTAAAGAGAATCTGAGTCGTCAAATCTAGAAAGGGGATGCATGGCGAAAGATCGTGAATTCTGGGTGAATTCACTAAGGGAGAACGTGAAGGAGAAATTTTTTACATCGCCGAAGCCAGAACGGTCGAAGCGAACGATAGTTGTCGATCTGGAAGAGGACATGTGTCACCAGATTGTGGACTTCAGAGGATTGCACTCTGGGGTTTTTTATGGAAAGAAGTTTCGAAAATTTTTGAAGCATCAAAGGCCGAAATGATTAAGGGTCATTGATCCCAAAGGAAGAACGTGGGTTGTTGATCTACAAAGGGACACATGGAGGATGAAGATTCACTATGTTAGACAATTATTGAATAGTCGTTGGATCAAGAGAGGACAAGTGTCAGAAGATCCAACACTCTGGAATATTTCACTTTGAATATTTGTGGTTGTTGATATTTGAGAACGTCGAAGGGAGAAGTCTCAGAAATGACGAGAGTTGTCGATGCGAAGGAGGACAGACGACACCAGATCTAGGACTCCAAAGAGAAAGAAAGGAGGGGGAAAAAGGTCCGAAGAGCCAAAGAGGATCTCGATCATTGATCGAGGAGGCAATAAATTGGATCGTTGATTTGGACGAAGAAGACAAAGTCTAGAAGCGGGAACATAGTCGTCGATTTGAAGGACGTTTAGTGAGAGATCGAGCCATTTCAAAGAAATCTCTCCAGAAGAAAGTAAGGTTTGAAAATTGAAAGTCTCGAAGGTCAGATTTGCGGAGGAGATTACGGCCATAGATTCATGGAGACAGGTGGTTGTAGATCGTTAACTCCGGAGGATTGGAATATGGAGGTAGTGAGTTTGAGACTTCAAAGTCCCGAAGTCTGGAATTGTGAACAGATCTAGTCCGTTGATCCAGAGGAAGAAGATCTGGTCCGTAGAACTTGGAGAGGACAGATTTGAACTGTCAACCCAGAGGTACCGTCAATATTGGGAGATCGACAATCCCACAACATTTCGGGGATTGAAGGTGCATGAAGTTTAACGGATAATCACGTGGTCATGTGGGTCATCGCCCAAGGGAAAGAGCAAGAAGGGACTAGTGGAAAAGGAGCTAGCACCTGCAAACGCACATTTTCGCAAGTTTATAACCCAAGGGAATATTGAAGGAAGGGGCTAGTGCAAAGGATCTAGCACCAGAGCGTGCAAATGAAGGGTCACAGGTATCACAGAACCTGAACGCAGAAGGAAAAAGGGGGCCTGTGTAATCTTGAATTGGGTTCAAAGAGGAACCCGAAGAGTCAATCTGATTCAGGACAAGGAAAGATCCAAAGATCGGGAGGTCACAGAACCCTAGGAGGGTAGGGGGGTTGCATCAAGTTGCATTATCTAATTGCTATCGAACATAGAGTGTTAAAATTTTAATTAAAAAGTACCTAGGCAAATGTTTCTCATCCCTAGGCGCCTAAGGGGTGAGAAAGTGCTTAATGTGGGCCCTAGTCATTTAATTTGTGAGATGTAAATTAAAAGGTGACTTTATGACTTTAGTGAGGGTGAGTGAAAAGACACTCAATCTCAACCACTCATCTAATCCAATCTCAACCGTTGGGTTAAGAAACTCCTCACCTACCTCATGAGGTCGATTAGGGTTGGAGGGCACACCCATTGTTGTGTTGTTGATTCATTTTTTGAGAGAGAGAGCAAGAGAATTTTCAAGTAGCAAGAAAGAGGCCATTTCTGAGAGTCAGGGCATGCATTCTAAGGCAGAATACTAGCACAAAAATTGAGGCAAGGATTTCAGCATATACAGGAGGCCATACAACACGGATTCCAAGGTCCATGCAGTCTTTTGTATGCACACAAATTGAGAAACATAACAACATTTATTGTTGTCTGTACGGTACAAATTTATTAGTCTGTACAGTCGTACTTTGGCAAAGATTTCAAGGAGGGACAGACAACAGTACTTAGGCCGTACCATATGGATTCTATACAGGTATGTAAAGTGATTTCTTGGCACAGAAATCGAGGTAGGTTGTTGTGTGGCATTTTTGGAAAGTTTTGCATGGTTTTTAAGGTAGTCGTACAACCATTAATGCACCTAGAAAATTGTTGAAGTTGTTGGCACGAATTTCTAGGCAACCATACAGCCATTTGGAGGCACAAAGATCGAGGAGCAGACCTGTAATTTATTGCATAAAATTTTGGGAAGAGTTTTGAGGAGTTTGACTCATTTTCCTGTGTGACGACTTGGCACGGTTATCGAGATAAGTTTGTCATTAAATTTCTGAAGAAGAACATGTTGTAACATAAATTTTCTGAAGATCCTAAATAATAAAAATCTCCCTCTCTCACTGGTTTTCCCCTTGTGGGTTTTCCCAGTGTCGTTGTTAGACCGAAAATATTCATGTCAATATTTTCTGAGTTTTATGTGCTGCTGATATTTTATTTCTGCGTTATAAACGATGTTCAGAATCCTCATGTTTCAGTTCTGAAATTATTTTTTCTGCTGAGTTTTATTTGTTGTGATAAAACTAGTTTGGGCATTAAACATTGGCTAAAAAATCAACAAGACTGAAACTCGGTTGGGGTCTGAAATTTTACATGGTATCAGAGCTTAGTTAAGGGAAGCAGAGATATTTCAGCAAGTCAGAAAGTTGGGACAATAGTCACTTCACAGGGAAGAATTTTGAATTTATCATTTTCAGCAGAAAAGGGTCAATGGCTACATGTTTGAGAGTTGAGGACATACTTGGTGGGGCATCAAACTTTGGTGCTTGGAAGGAGAGGATGATCTTGCTATTGCAAGAAAATGAGTTGCGGGACATTGTGGAAAATACCGCAACTCATCTTGTTGTGGTACCTACTGATGCTACTCTTCTTGCAGCTTACACTAAGAAGAGTATCAAGGCTAAGAGGATTATTCTTGATGCCATCAAGGACCATTTGATTCCTCACTTGACGGGGAAGGAAAATGCCTATGAGATGTGGGAGTCTTTGACTAAATTGTACCAGAGTACTAACGAGAACCAGAAGATGGTTTTGAGGGAAAAACTAAAGAGCATAAAAATGACCAAGGCTAAAAATGTGGTCACATACCTTACTAGATTGACACAGGTGAGAGATGAGGTTGGAGCTGTGGGGGAGGCCATAGTTGACAGTGATCTTGTGAGAAAAACACTGAATGGAGTTTCCAAACAATGGACTATTTTTGTGGAGGACATTGTTGCTAGGGAGAAGCTTCCCAGCTGGGAACGTCTTTGGGATGACTTTGTTCGGGAGGAGACCCGAAGAGGTTATGTACATGTCAGTTCATCTACAGGTCATGAGGAGGAGAATGTGGCTCTTGCTACCACTAGCAAGAAGAAGTTCAAAAAGGGTCCAAAGGGAGGAAACAAGCCCAAGGGTGAAGGGAAGAAAGACATGATCAAAGTCAAGTGCTTTGCATGCCATAAGTTTGGGCACTATGCAAGTCAGTGTCCTAACAAGAAAAAGAAACAAACAATAGCTTCAGTAGTGGTGGAAGAGTTTTCCACCAAGTTTGACAAGGAGTTTTCCTTGGTTGTGTGTCTATCCACAAGGACCACTCATTCAGATACTTGGTATATTGACAGTGGTGCCTCTCGCCATATGACAGGGGTTCGTGAGAACTTGATAGACCTCACACAAATTAGAGATGTTGAGGTAGTGCTTGGAGATGATCGAGAGGTCAAGGCAGTTGGTTGCGGGACTGTATCATTTCAGAGGGAGTCTTTGCCTCCCATGTCTTTGACAGAGGTTCTATATGTTTCAGGCTTGAAGAAGAACTCAGTGTTAGTTTATGATATTGAGGAGAGGGGCTATGAGGTCTTGTTCCATGATGGGCAGGTGCTCCTTTACCCAAAGGGGTCTAGTATCACTTCGGCCAAAGTGATTGGGACTAGACATGAGAAGTTGTACAAACTTATGTTCCAGCCAACGAGAGCATTGATTCATACTAGCAGTAGCAGCAATGACCTATGTGATTTATGGCACATGAGGATGGCACATTTGCACCATGGGGCTTTGAGGGTACTGAGGGAGATGGTGACAGGAGTTCCAGATTTCAGTTCAGAGCACCATGAGTTGTGAAAGGGGTGTGCTTTGGGAAAGTACACCGAGATTTATTTTTCGAGCAGTGACAGTAGAGCAGCAGGGATTCTTGATCTTATACATTCAGATGTATGTGGCCCGATGTCTTCAGCATCGTTGACTGGTTTTCTATACTATGTTGTATTCATTGATGACTTCTCATGGAAGTCTTGGATTTTCTTCATGAAGACCAAAGGACAGGTCTTTAGTCGGTTCCAAGAGTTCAAAGCTCTTGTGGAGAACCAAACAGGGAAGAAAATTAGAGTTTTGAGGATGGGCAATGGGGGTGAGTATACCTCCAAGGAGTTCATGGACTTTTGTGCAAGAGAGGGCATCGAGAGAGAGTTGATTGTTCCTTACAACCCACAACATAATGGGGTTGTAGAGAGGAAGAACAGGGCCATTGTTGGGGCTGCGAGAGCCATGCTACATGATCAGGGGCTGCCACTATTTCTTTGGGCTAAGGCATGCTACATTTTAGTCTATCTGCAGAACAAGAGCCCTCACAAGGTTGTGGGGAGCATGACTCTTGAGGAGGCTTTTTCTAGGAAGAAGCATGAGGTGGGGCACCTTTGGATTTTTGGGTGCATCACTTATTCACATGTCCCTTCTGAGAAGAGGACAAAGTTGGAGCCCACGACAGAGAGAGGGATCTTTGTTGGGTACAGTGAGACTTCAAAGGCTTTCCGTATATACCTTCCTTCCTCGAGGAAGACTCTCTTGAGGAGGGATGTCATATTTGAGGAGGACAAAGCCTTTAAGAATTCTAGAGGGATAGAGAAGGGTCAACAGTCTTCACCTCAGATTCAGGTGAGTCCACAATAGACCATAGTGACACAGAGTTCGGGGACGACAGGTTCACAGGTGACAGGGCCACATGATTCAGGTTCTCATGCTACTGGTCCACAAGTTTCAGGATCGATCTCTCCAGAGTCTACTTCAGGATCATTGTCTTCAGGAGATGGGGTTGAGCAGGGAGAGTCCCCTCCACGGGACACTACTTCGGAGAGGAGGAAGCCCAAGTGGCTTCAGGATACTTTGAGGGAGGCACAGGGTTTGATGGGGAATCCCAGATAGGCAGTGAGGGAGAGTAAACCTCCCGAGAGGTTTTGCAGCTACATCACGATGGTGAGCAGTATTTGGGAGTCTGAGCCTTCCACTTTTGAGGAGGCTTCTGGTAGACAGGTTTGGAGAGATGCCATGATGGTAGAGTACAATTCCATCATGAAGAACGATGTCCGGGAAGTTGTTCTTAGACCTGAGGGGAAGTCAGTGGTGACTTCCAGGTGGATCTATAAACTAAAGCATGTTGCAGATGGTATCATTGAGAAGTACAAAGCTTGATTTATGGCTTGGGGGTTTTCACAAATTGAGGGAGTCGACTATGATGAGACCTTTGCGTCGGTTTCTAGATATACTTCGATCAGGGCAGTGATCTCCATTGCAGCAGACATGGGTTGGAAGATCCACCAGATGGATGTGAAGACTGCATTTCTGAATGGTCTTATACAGGAGGAGGTATATATTGAGCAGCCATTGGGCTTTGAGGTGCATGAGAGAGAGTCTCATGTGTGTATACTAAAGAAGGCATTGTATGGGATGAAACAAGGTCCCATAGCTTGGTATTCGAGGATAGATGTCTATTTGTAGCAGTTGGGTTTTGAGAAAAGTGAGGTCGATCCCAATCTATACTACATTGTGGTTGGATAAGATCCTCTCATTCTTCTGCTATATGTGGATGATCTATTATTTACAGTGGTAGAGAGACTCATCAGCAGCTGCAAGGAAAGCCTTGCTTCAAAGTTCGAGATGACTGATATCGGACTGATGCATTACTTTTTGGGATTGGAGGTTTGGCATGAGCCTGGACACATCTTTCTGGGATAGGGGAAGTATGTGTGTGACATTCTGAGCAGATTTTAGATGGAGGATTGTAGGCCCATGACCACTCCCATGATTAGAAACTGGAAGAAGCTTCATGCTTCTGAGTCACAATTGGTGGATTCCACTCTGTATCATCAGTTGATCGGGTCATTGATGTATCTGGTCAATACAAGGATAGATATTTGTTTTGTTGTCAACACTCTCAGTCAGTTCATGGTGGAGCCTAGGAGAGTGCACTGGGTGGTAGAAAAACATGTGCTCCGGTATCTTTGTGGTACGGTAGATTATGGTATGGACTATCAGAGAGGAAATGGAGTTCATTTGGTTGGCTATACAGATTCAGATTGGGTAGGATGTGTCAGTGACAGGAAGAGTACTTCAGGGTGTTGTTTCAGATTGGGTTCAGCAGTTGTGTCTTGGTTCAGTCGGAAGCAAAAGTCAGTGGCTTTGATTTATGTAGAGGTTGAGTATATGGCAGCCAATCAGGGCAAATGTGAGGCCCTTTGGCTTCACAAGTTGTTGGTGGGACTATTCAGTGTGCAGTTGAGGCCTACCGTGATTTACTGTGATAATCAGAGTTACATCAAACTCTCGGAGAATCCAGTTTTTCATGACAGGTCTAAGCATATTGAGATTCATTATCACTTCATCTGTGACTATGTTCAGAGAGGAGTTGTGGAGCTACAATACATATCTACAGAGGAGCAGGTTGCAAACATACTCACCAAAGCATTGAGCAAAGGCAAGTTTTTATTTTTTAGGGACAAGCTTGGAGTGGTGAGTAACACTTTCCTTGGTAAGAGGGAGTGTTAAATTTTTTTAATTAAAAAGTACCTAGGCAAGTGTTTCTCATCCCTATGCGCCTAAGGGGTGAGAAAGTGCCTAATGTGGGCCCTAGTCATTTAATTTGTGAGATGCAAATTAAAAGGTGACTTTATAACTTTAGTGAGGGTGAGTGAAGAGATAGTCAATCTCAACCACTCATCTAATCCAATCTCAACCGTTGGATTAAGAAACTCCTCACCTACCTCATGAGGTCGATTAGGGTTGGAGGGCACACCCATTGTTGCGTTGTTGATTCATTTTTTTTTAGAGAGAGCAAGAGCATTTTCGAGCAGCAAGAAAGAGGCCATTTCTGAGAGCTAAGGCACACATTCCAAGGAAGAATACTAGCACATAAATCGAGTCAAGGAGTTCAACATATACAGGAGGCCGTACAACACGGATTCCAAGGTCTGTACAGTCTTTTGTATGCATAGAAATCGAGAAACAGAACAACATTTATTTTTGTTCGTATGGTACAGATTTATCAATCCGTACAACCGTACTTTGGCACAGATTTCAAGGAGGGATAGACACCTGCACTCAGGTCGTACCGTACAGATTTCGTATAGGTCAGTACAATCCTTTCTTGGCACAGAAATCGAGGCAGGTTGTTGTATGGTGTTTCTGGAAAGTTTGGCATGGTTTTCAAGGCGATCGTACATCCATTAATGCACCCAAAAAGTTGTTGAATTTCTTGGCATGAATTTCTAGGCAGTCGTGCAACCATTTGGAGGCACAGAGATCGAGGAGCAGACCTGTAATTTATTGCAAAAAAATTTGGGAAGAGTTTTGAGGAGTTTGGCTCATTTTCCTGTGTGAAGACTTGGCACGATTATTGAGATAAGTTTGTCATTAAATTTATGAAGAAGAACATGTTGTAATAGAATTTTTATGAAGCTCCTAAATAATAAAAATCTCCCTCTCTCACTGGTTTTCCCCTTGTGGGTTTCTCCAGGGTCGTTGTTAGACCAAAAATCTCCGTGTCAATATTTTCAGAGTTTTATGTGTTGCTGATATTTTATTTCTGCGTTATAAACGATGTTCAAAATCCTCATGTTTTAGTTTTGAAATTATTTTTTCTGCTGAGTTTTATTTGTTGTGATAAAACTAGGTTTGGGCATTAAACATTAGTTGAAAAATCAGCGAGACTGAAACTGGGTTGGGATCTGAAATTTTACATAGAGTATCTAGCCTTCATAGCTCCACAAAATTGCGAGTACGAGATATGGTGTTGCCCACCATATGATTCATCCCTTGTCCCCCCGAGGCCTGGGTAGGAATATCTAGATTCTTTTGATATAATTAGCATGGATTGGGTTTTTCAAAAGGGAGACATCCAATTTGACCTTGTTATCTATATGTATTTTAATTTTCTCATCTTATTGTGAAATTGAGAAGTAAATTGGTTGATTTTCAAAGAGAGATGTCTTTCTCTATAAGAATAAAAAAATGAGTTGTCAATTGGGTGTAGTTTAAGTGGTTGCAAGGAAAGTTGTTACCCCTCCTACTCATGTTCAAATCCCACTTTGTGACATGTTTGCTCTTAGTGAGTCAATTGTTGATGATTTATAAATAATGTATTCATGAGTTGTTGACTTGGCCTTATGCCTTTGAGAATCTAAGGTTTATTATGGGTACCATCCTTAATGAGGGGAAGTACTTGGATAATTTTCCCAGGATGTATTACTTGGAAAAATACATTAAGAAAAGGAGTTATATTTAGAAATCATGGTTTAATCTAATATGTTTAAAACACATTTTGCACCTATATGTAAGTTGGTCTAAGTGAACCAAAGTTCCAATATGCTTGAATTTATTGGGGCCATATAACCTATATCTAGCCTTGAAAGCATTCCACACATCTTTCTCTCCCTATGATATTTGCAAAAATATTAGGACTTGCTTATCATCATGAGTTTCCACCATATTGAAATCACCACAAACAAGCCAAGGGACCTTTGGCAAGTTGTCAACTATCTTTCTCCAAAAGGTGACTTACTCTACATCATTTGATGCATACATAGTAGCAAATCCCAATATATGGTCATTCAAGTTAAGTAGAATCCATACCAAAGAAATCATAGGATCAATTCCATGTTCAATGATGGTTGAGGAAAATAGGCGCGAAACCAACATTGTCATATAACCTATATCTAGCCTTGAAAGCATTCCACACATCTTTCTCTCCCTATGATATTTGCAAAAGTATTAGGACTTGCTTATCATCATGAGTTTCCACCATATTGAAATCACCACAAACAAGCCAAGGGACCTTTGGCAAGTTGTCAACTATCTTTCTCCAAAAGGTGACTTACTCTACATCATTTGATGCATACATAGTAGCAAATCCCAATATATGGTCATTCAAGTTAAGTAGAATCCATACCAAAGAAATCATAGGATCAATTCCATGTTCAATGATGGTTGAGGAAAATAGGCGCGAAACCAACATTGTCATATTGTCCCTTCCTTTTTTAGGTTTAATCCAAATGGTAGAGGCTCATGACTAAAACACATTCAAAGTTGTTTTCAACAAAACAAACTAATAATTTTGATTTACAACAAGCAAAACACGTCAAGATCTTTAAATACAATCCTAATTTTTCATAACTTATGTTTTTTGCAAGTGTCTGGTAAACCCTTTACATTTTATAAGGCAACTTTCATTGGGTATTAGTGGGAATGGAATACATATAATCTCATTCTCCCCCAATTTTTCTAGGATATTGTAGAGATCCAACATTGTAGGGGGTTTTAACGCAGCATACAACCATTGGTCTAGGGTATAAACTTAGTCTTATTTTGAGAATCCTCTAGCAACTCATTCACATGGGGGTTGAACAACAAGGTTTGGGAACATGCCCTTCTACCTCTCCCATTAGGCAAGGAGTCTTAAGAGGGGTGAAACACCTCCTTTGTTAAGGTCCTAACCCGCACATAGGTAGATCAATGTATTCGGATGTAATAAAGGTCAATATTAATAAGGCCTTTCAATAAAATAGAATAAGGCGGATGTAAGAAGACCTAATAGAAGCTTCCGCTTCTAGAAGAATATTCCTCTAAATGCTTCTCTTAATAGACATATTTAGTATAAATAAGGGTCGAGGGTACGAAAACCCTAGCTTGGAGATTATTGTAACAGAGCGTTGCTCGATTGGAGGTTGTCCCCTCGAAGAGGCCTGTGAACATTGCTTACTGAATCAAAGTGTTATTTCTATTGTTGTTCTTATATCATTTATGTGTTATTGTGGAGATTATGCTGGATATTTTACTGTTATTCTGCCATTTCTAGCATTTTATTTATGTTCTGCATATTTTATATATCTGGTATCTTGCAAGTGGTATCAGAGCACTTTCCTTGGCAGAAATTGTGGGTATTTTTTTTTCCAGGGTAGAGACGTATTCCGACGTCCTTAAGCCACATAGATTTGTCATTACGCGCATAAACCCGCGGTTGAGGGATTCATACACGCAGGAAATACAAGTGGTTCTTAAGCGCACATCTGTTGGCCACCCTTGTAACCCCTGTTGGTACCCCTTTGAGTGGTAGCGCATCAGAAAACACCTGTGTATGGATCGGCCTAGATTTCTTGAAGCCCTCTTTAGATAAACCTATCGGCTGTCAGACTGCTATAGTGTCACCGAGAACAACACTCGGGAAGATACTCTCTAGTACCTGGGTAGTCGGGTAGTACGGCTAAGGGTACGGTCTATCCTCCTTAGTTATTGCCCTGAGATATTGGGCCGAGTACTATTGTTGGACCCCGCAAGTATATCAGAGAGCTATAGCATAGGGCACATAAACATAAACATAAACAAATTAAACCGGCGAGATCTATTGTCGCGCATCTGTGTTCGGGTTGCCAAGTAAATACACATTTCTTTTTGGTTAAGAATTTGGGGATTTCAGCACTGCAACATTCTTCAGACCAAAGTATAACCACACAGCTTTTATAAAAAAAAAAGTCTGGAATTTTTTTCACCATTATTTGAGACCTATTCCATTAGATTCATCTCTTCTCCCTTATCACATTCATCCATATCATTTTTCTGCAAAA
>ML781892.1:336531-381129 GCA_009831015.1 Picea engelmannii | reverse complement strand
TTGATTAGATCAATCCCCTTTTGTGGATTGATCATGTCGGGCATTGTGATTGACCAAATCCCCTTTTGTGGATTGGTCAAACCCTAATTGTAATAGGCAGAATGAGAAGTCGCCCCCCAGATTAAATAAAGGTGGTTCTAACCACCCATAATGAGAAGTCATCCTTGCCAGTGAAAATACACTTCTATTCACATCTGCTAGATTGTATAAATAAGAGAGGCTAGTGTCTCATTTAGACACACACTCAACTCACTCATCTAGTGCGCAAGTATTGAAGGAAGTTACAGTTACCAGTTGCCGGAAGAAGGAAGAGAGAGAGAGGTGCATCCTTGGGAGAGGAATTTCTGTGTTGTTTGGTTCATTGTCTTGGCATTGTGTTGGCTATCTATATTGAGGAAGTTTTGCTGGGTTTTCTTCCCCGTGAGGGTTTCCCAGGATAAATGTTGTGTACTCTTGTGATTGTGTTTCTCTTAGTGATCCTATCTATGCTATTGTTATCTAGTAAATTGAAAGTAACCTAATAATAGAAAAAAATTTAACATGGTATCAGAGCTAAGCTAAAGAGAGCATCTTTCACAGGAAAAAGAAAAACGTCACTATTGTCATACATGCAAATTAGGGATTTTTATTGAAGAATAATTTCACCCCCAAATCCATCTAGAAAGGTACGCCCTACATCAAGGAACATTTTGGCATCCTTAGCGCAAATTTTCAGTGGCTAGATCTCCTGGAAAGTGAAACCCTATTTTTCACAAAGTACCAAAAGTATCAGAAAACTAGAGTACCAGAAGTACCAGAGTACCAGAAGTACCAGAAGTACCAGAGTACCAGAAAACTAGAAGCACCAGTCTAGAAATCCACAGATCAAGTTTGAAGGGGTAAAACTTGGATTTTTAGAAATACGACTGTACCAACACACTCGCCTCAGTCCAGCGCATCTTTCAATGAGTTCAGTTTTCAGATCCAAGAAATTTGATTTTTCTATTATTTGTATAGCCGAGAGGGCTAGGGTTTCTACTGCAAGAAAGAATGGCTACCATCATGAGGGTAGAATACATTATGGGAGGATCTAGAAACTTCAGATCTTGGAAGCATAGGTTGCAGATGATTCTAGATGAGAATGATCTCCTAAAACATGTTACAATGGGTGTACCAGAACCAGATGAAGAAGAGAAAAAGACCAAGCATAAGAAGAATGAAAATAAAGCAAAGAGAATTGTGTCAGATTCAATAAAGGATCACTTGATCCCTCATATTTCCAAACTACAGACAACAAGGAAAATGTATGAAGCACTCAACAGGTTATATGAAAGCAAAGACATTAGCCAGAATCTTTCCTTAAGAAATCAACTTCGTAATATGAAGATGGAAAACTCAGAATCAGTCACATACTATCTTATGAGTGTTTATTAGATCAGAGATCATCTTGCAGCTATTGGATATGTCATTAGTGACAAAGAGCTTGTAACCACAACCCTAAATGGGTTTCCAACATTTTGGATTCCTTTTGTACAAGGAGTGTGTGCAAGAAGCAAGTTACCCAAGTTTGACAAGTTATGGGCATATTGCACACACGAAGAATCTAGACTTGTAGACCAACAAAATAGATTAATTATTGATGAAGAGGAAGCTCTTACAACTCAAAATAACAAAAGAAGTTCCTTCAGGAAGAACAATAAAGAAGCTAACTTCATAAGAGTTCCAGATAAGAAGAAAGATGTTTCAAAGATCAGATGCTACAACTGTCAAAAGTTGGGACATTTTTCCTATGACTACCCTCAAGTAAAAGGGAAAAGAAAGTATCAAGCACATGTGGCAGAGGAAGAGGAATCTCCTCCCTCAAAGAAATCTTTAACAGAAATTGAAGGTTATGTATTTTAAGTTTAAGATAGTTGATCTGAAGAAAGATAGAAAATGGTGGAGTCCGTGGAGCCTCCCCACACACAAACAAAAGATAAGTATTCATGTTTATTTCTAGTATCTTATTTACTTTAATACTTTATCATTACAAGTTAGATATTTTTGTGAGAATGTTAATTAACCTCATTTTACTTCAGTATCTATGCAGACTTATGAAGGAAGTATCAAAGAAGAGGATGAAGAAAGAGATAAAATATTTATTTCAGAAAGCATATTGTAAGTAAGTTTACAGGTCTCAGAAGAAATAACTTATGCTGTAACTTGCATAAGTTAGAAAGAATGAGAAGGACGTATGATATGGTGACAGTCAGTAAAGACCATACAATATCTAGTATTTATATAGGAGCAGGAGGCTCCTAAAGATGCAAAACAGAAATGTTCCAGATGAAGAAAAAGATGGATACTCAGATAGAGTTGATAAGATGCAGGTAACTACAGGTTTCTCTAGTACCATTCTTATAGATGCAGAGGGAGAAGGTTGATCTAGTATGAAGTCAGAAAGAAATGTTCGAACTCAAGAAGGCACACAGGATACTACAGAAAAAGAACTTCAACGATGATTATTAGAAGCTATTAATTTGGTGCAAGAGGGAGCCATGTCTCCAAGTTAGAAATAGAGGATCGTGATTTGATGCAATTAGGAAAGGAGATGGATGGTGCCCAATATATGGGTAGCATGGTATTATACCATGGAAATATTTTGGACCACAAGAGATTTTTTCTAGATCCCATAGCTAGAACTTTGTAGAGAAGGAGAAAGAGAAAAGACCTTCGTAAAGAAGGAAAGAGCAATCCCACAGGTAGACCTTCATAGATAAGGAAAAGAGAAGAGACCTTCATAGAGAAGGGGAATGAGAAATTTGCCAACGTTGGCCTCTCTCCAAGTGTTGAGTTTTGGATACTCTAGGGACATGCTAGAATACCCTCGTAGAGAGGGGTGTGACCACCCTCGTAGAGAGGAATGTGGATGTTTCTCCAAGGGGAAGTGGGAATATACTCTCCTCTAGCCAAGGATTGAGTTGCCTGGAACACAAACCTTGACCATGTGGAATGGTTAGTTGTCTCTTGAGGTTTGTGTCGTGATCCTGCGTGGATCATGGAAAGGGAGTCTAGTATTGCCCAGACTAACATCTTATCTTCTCTAGTTCATGTGGGATGACCAGGAGTGAAGCTATGGTAGTAGTCATCCCCAGTGGATGGGTGAGATATATGACTACAAGAGAAGGGAGAACATAAAAGGAATGGAAAAACTCATAGAATATCTTATGTGTGAACATAACACATATTCTTTGTGAAGATAAGATATATTCTGTGTGAAGATAAGAAAGAAGTGTCTTTTGCGTGAAGACGAAAGAAAGAAAGAGTATCTTCTGTGCAAAGATAAAGAGAACAAAACTTCCAATGATTTATAGATATGCCAGTTAGTGATCATGATGCTAGATGACCAAGTGGATTATATTGATGCCTCATGTTATCCAGTTGATGATGTTATCAAGTTGATGATGTTACCCAGTTGATGATGTTTCTCAGTTGATGATGTTATCCAATGGATGTTGTTGCCTAGTTGATGTTGACATTCGGTGACCTGTCAAAAGATAAAGAATATCCTTCTTGTTAAGAGGGAGTGTTAAAATATTGTGTAACTGCAAAGAATATTCTTATCCCCTTTTGTGGATAAAGATAAAATATATTTTTTATTGATTAGATCAATCCCCTTTTGTGGATTGATCATGTCAGGCATTGTAATTGACCAAATCCCCTTTTGCGGATTGGTCAAACCCTAATTGTAATAGGCAAATGAGAAGTCGGCCCCCAGATTAAATAAAGGTGGTTCTAACCACCCAGACTGAGAAGTCGACCCTGCCAATGAAAAGACACTTCTATTCACATCTACCAGATTGTATAAATAAGAGAGGCCAGTGCCTCATTTAGACACACACTCATCTCACTCATCTAGTGCACAAGTATTGAAGGAAGCTGCAGTTACCAGTTGTTGGAAGAAGGAAGAGAGAGAGAGGTGCATCCTTGGGAGAGGAATTTCTATGTTGTTTGGTTCATTGTCTTAGCATTGTATTGGCTATCTATATTAAGGAAGTTTTGCTGGTTTTTCTTCCCCATGAGGCTTTCCCAGGATAAATGTTGTGTACTCTTTTGATTGTGTTTCTCTCAGTGATCCTATCTTTGATATTGTTATCTAGTAAGTTGAAAGTAACCTAATAATAGCAGAAACTTTAACAATAAGGTTATGAAGGTTGGTATTATGATATATATTTTGAAAATGAGATCTAATTCAGATATATGCAGGGCACCCCAGGAGAAAGTGATTTTCATCTTCAACATTCTTGGTATCACAAAGGTGAAATATTCTTTCATGCCATGGTGTCTTGGGGATTTTCCAACCCCCACTATCATGATGTAGCTCATAAGAATTAGTTTTAATTTGAGAAATTATCTTTTTAACACTAGTCAAAACAAAGAGATACTTCTAATATTCAAGATTAGGGTTAACCACCTTGTTATAATATCTTAATTTTCTTTTATCCTCTAATTCTTTATCGCACCATAGATTATCCTTAAATTTAGATTGAACAATATTTTTAATATCATCAATATTCTGTAGAATAACTTCTTCTTTTATTCCCCAACGATTTAGCCAAGATCATTATTTCATCCTTGCTTGAGTCGTTGGTGATTTTGGTTAGAATCTAAAGCAATTTTGGGGAGATGTTATCCATGTTGTTTATCTTATTCTTTTACATTAAGTACCTAGTCATATCTATGCTCTCAATGGGGCAATGACTTGCTTCTATGAGGAGTATAGGATAGGGTGTATTACCATTAATTTTGATATTATAAGTTATAAAAATATTTTGGATATGTTCTATATTTCTCTAGGATTCTCTAGAAATACTGCATCCCCAAAATTCAAACCTATATAAGATAACAAGAGTATCAAAGAGGAGTTTTTCTTATCCCATATCCAAAGGTCTACTAATTTATAATTATTTTCAAGCCCATAATAAGATTTCCACCCTCCATTTATCCCTTTCTCAATGCTATAGTTCCAATTGAGTTTGTGATGAATATCAATTCCAAGATAATTGTATGAAGGAACTTCCTCCAAGGTATTGTTGTCATATATGAAAGTATCATAGGTGATCTTATTGGTTTTAATTATCACAACCTTCATTTTGTCAATGTTCAATGTCATTCTTGTACTAGATCATAAGTTCTTGAGGATGCTAAGGTTCTGACTCAGGTCACAAGGATTCATTGCCATAAGAACAATATAATTGGCATTGCGAAGAAGGATGATGAATGTACTAGCAAGAGTTGGTCCAACATAACTTGTATCTTCTAGAAAAGCTTCCAACTTGTCAATGTAAAGGATAAAAAGGGTAGGGGATAATGGAAAACCTTTATTGAATCCTATATTGTAGTTAATTTCTTCTGACCAACCCTTAGTGTTCATAAACTTGGAAATAAGGTTCTCATACAATCTTACCACAATATCTATTAGCTTGAAGGGAACTTTTAGCTCTTCTAACCTATTCCAAAGGTTGGTCCTAAGAACAATATCAAAATATTTCCTAAAGTCAATGAAACAACAAAGGAGATTTCTTTTATTATTGCAACACTCCTATGCAATGATCCTAAGCGTAACAAGGTGGTCCACGGTTGAACGATAACCTCTAAAACCGACCTATCCTTTATCTCTTTTTCCATATGTTTTAAAAATTAAATAACTAAGATAAAACCAATACATTATGTTAGCCTCGTCGGGTAGCCCAGTTGGTTGGATCCCCCGTTTCCAAGTCGTTGTCCCTCTGTCATGAGGTCATGAGTTCAATTCTTTGGGTTCGTAGGGGTTAGGTGCATTGCATTGTGGCCGACCGGATGTGCCCCTTTGGGTGGACAGCCGGTGACCCTGTTACGAGTAAAAAAAACAATCCATTATATAGAACGCTACAATGAAAATCTTGTGAAGACCATTTAATTATTACCTAACTCTTGATTTGTTAACTAGAAACCGAAATATTATATAGAAAAGTGTTCAATTCTTTTTTTTTTCATTTTAAAAATGCGTTAATTTGTAAAAAAAAGTAATTGACTAAATACTAAACCATAATATACCTATTTATTATTTTCTAGGGGTAATTACATTTTAAAGAAGAAATAATGAAAATACAAGAATGACTAACCTTCATTTTTTTGTTTATAGAATAAATTCATTTGCAAGAATAAATCATTAACCAAAAACTAAACCAACACATACTTAGTTTTTGTTTTCTCAAATAGTTACATTTTAGAATTCACAAGTAGTTTTAGTGTATATGATGTTCTAATGAAGTATTATGGATATAATTTAAAAACCTATTACCAAAACATTCTATACAAGAGTAATAAGCATAATGTCTTCCTTTAAATAATATTTTCATTTTCCAAAAAGAACAAACTAAAATTATATAGATAGACATTAGTGGAAACATCATTTTTCCTTTGTAAAATAAATCCATTTGAAAAAGTATTTTCATTTTCCACAAAGAAAAAAATAAAATTCTATAGATAGACATTAATGAAAACATCAATTTTCCTTTGTAGAATAAATCCATTTGAAAGAGCAAGTAGTTAAGGGCCCTCACACAAAGTTTATGAGAGAGAAAATGGTAATGGGGAATTGGGAAATGCACTCTCGTTGAAAGGAAAACGTTTTTTTTAAACACACATGTGCTCCTATTAAAATAACCTCAACACCTTTCAAGCCACCACAGAGTCTATGTTCGATTTTGGCATAGAAGAGAAAAAAGGGGTGTGACTCAAAGCCCGTAGGAAAGTGCGGAAATTGCCTGGACCATAACGGAATGGATAGGAAAGAAACTGTAAAGAACTGTCTGATTAGTAAGGAGAGGTTGATTTCCATGCCAGAAAATCCAAGTCAATTTCAGGCCGCCAAACCCTTTAACAGGAAAAGCGAATGTAGTCGGTTTGATTATGTTCGCCTGCCCGAACGAGCCTTCCATGATCCTGCTGAAATAAACATTCAAAAGAATGTGCATGAATTTTATAAACACACATGTTAATAATGTGTGTAGTCCATAATACACGAGCGTTTCATAAAATGCACGTGTTTCATAATATGCACACTTTAATAACCTACATGTTAGAATTAATGATTAATTTGGAGTTGGTTTTGGTTTGTTGGAGTTGTTGAGATATTCTCTCAACCTCTATAACTAAGTTTAGAATAAGTTGGATCTGACTCCAACTATATATATATATATATATATGTTGTAATTTAGATTCAAAGTAATACAAAATATTATTGTGTGAATTATCTGTGCTATGGCTGCTCTTCAATTCTCTAAATTGGTATCAGAGCGAGGACAACCTTGACTCTCTCACGAGAGGGGCTGGAATATGAGATAAATTGAGAGTTAATCCTCTGTACATATGTAGCGTTGGGTGTGTTGTTGTGTGTATTAAGTTCTCTGAGTTAGTGATTGCTGAAATGTATTTTTTGTGTGAAGTTCCATGAGATATTCTTATCGCCGCTATTGCCTACTGTTCGAATTGTGGCTCAGAAACGAAGAAGAGTCCATCCGCCTATCAGATTTAGATACCGGATGTGGGGAGATTTATCTAATAGCTGGAGAGACTAACTACTGCGTCAAGCTACAGATCTGAAGCTGTCCTGCATACGCATCTTGCCGTTTGATCCAGATCCATGGGAAATTGCTTCTCAGTTCGTAAAATTTCAGATCGCTGCGTAGAAGGAACCACCAATTTGAAACCAGATCTGAAGGAGCCCAAATTGTTGAAGAGGAGGACTTAATGGAGTCACGAATAGAAGTGCTGCAATCTCAAATTTAAGGGAACAACTGTCAAAGAAGGAATTCCCTGCAGGATACCTTCAAGAGTTTGCGTAGAAGAGCAGAGGGTTTGTTTTTGCTTGGTAAACACCGTTGGCAGAGACTCCACTCACAGGAAAATTAAAATCTTGGCGCTGAAGGTGAAGATAAACGCGCATGAGATGAGATGTGGTCAATGGCCAATTGTTATTGTTGTTTTCAAATTTGGGCCGCAGTCAAATTAAAACAGCCATCATTTGCAGAATTTGAGAACAAGTTTGCTGAGAAGAACCAATTATTGAACAAATTTACACAATTTAAAATAGCGATTCTCGATGTTCTTCGGTGCCGAGAGAATGCATCGCTAATTTGATTGTGAGAACCTGTTATATGTTGTAGACTCTTGTTGTACTTCGGTGCTCCAAGATCGACAATTATAGGTTATCTTTACGTGGTGAGTTTAAAGTTTTGTGTGTAAGTGTTTATGTAAAAATAAGAACTTGTATTTTGATGCAAGCTGGTAGCCCCAGTGTCAAGTACATTGTTTTTATTGGAAGTCACCTTGTGTAAAGGAATGTTGAGGACATTCAGTATCCAAACTTTTCTTCTAGATATTGAAGGATAACCGAAAGCAAAAATCCTACAGATGAAGGCAAGTTCATAGAATGCATCAATAATTGTCAACTTTTATCACGGAAGCCCCGATGAGCCAAGTTGTCAAATTGTCCAATATACAAGTGCAAGAAAGATGGTCAGAGGCGTTTTGACTTTAAATGTGTCGATGGAAAGCTCGAAGAAGAGGAAGAAGAAAGAGCGGAAGCCGTGTGATTGCAGAGTGAGTTTCAGTGCTGATGAAGACCAGATCAGACAGAGATCTATGTTGTGATTTGAGAGTTGTAATATGTGGTTTATTTGTAATGTAATCATTAAGGGAGGGTGTTATAATTAATGATTAATTTGGAGTTGGTATTGGTTTGTTGGAGTTGTTGAGATATTCTCTCAACCTCCATAACTAAGTTTAGAATAAGTTGGATCTAACTCCAACTATATATATATATGTTGTAATTTAGATTCAAAGTAATACAAAATATTATTGTGTGAATTATCTGTGTTATGGCTGCTCTTCAATTCTCTAAATCTACATGTGTTCCATAATGTGCAAAGATTAATAACATGTGCACATTTCATAACACACGTTAATAACTCACATATATTCGAGAATGTGCACGCATTATTTTTAATATAAATGAGCATTTTAATAATTTTTCCACAATATTTTACCTTGACATAAATTTTTGTTGTTCTTTACACCACTGGAAAGTTCTTGAATAGTTCTACCATATTTACGTAGTGATCTTTTTATGTTTGTGTAGAGATATGTTATTATTTTCAAAATAATATAAAATGAATATGTACGCCATAGGAGATACCTCATATTACCACATTGTTCTATTAATGGGATATTTGGTCCTTATATTATCACATTTCTCTATTAATGGGATATTTGGCCTTCAAGGATAAGATGGATGGGCATAGGAGGTTTTTTTGCATGAGTTATGGGTCTTAGAGAGTTGACCATTGTAGGTGGAGGAAAACAAGGGAATTAAGATTTAAATGAAGCTTCTAGGGCATGTTATCCTCAATTTCTAGGGATAACTAAGGAGATGATGTCTCGAGTCCCTCAGGTTGCAAGCATGGAGTACCGAGAGACATATGATTTTCATCGTCCACATGAAAAGACAGAGACCCTCCTCAACACCACATATCCTTGGTTCCTCACGATGGCATTCACCACATCAAGTTACTTCCAGAAGATGATGGGTTTTTCTCCATGAGGTACACGCCATGTATTGTGGTAAGTGTCACTTTAATATTTGAGACATTTGAGTGTGTTGCACTTAAATATGATTTTGATTATAGAATCTCTGCTTGGAAATTATGCTCTTTTCCCTGTTTCACCTTGGTGGTTGACATTTCGTTCCAATAAGTGGTCACCCTTGGGAATGGGTTTGCTAATGGGAGGTCTTCTTGATGATTCATCGTGCGATTCCCGATCATACTTATCATTTTCCACACTTCATACTCATCATTTTCCAATAAGTGGTCACCCTTGGGAATGGGTTTGCTAATGGGAGGTCTTCTTGATGATTCATCGTGCGATTCTCGATCATACTTATCATTTTCCACACTTCATCCTTTTTATCTCCTTATATTTTGGGATTTTTTGGGTGTACTAACCCAAGAAGGGATTATACTTCATTTCATGGGAAGAAGGGGTTGAAGGCCTAGAGGGAATGTAGTTGGAAAAATATAAAATCCAAAACCATAACCTTCTAGATGCTCACCCAAAGAGGTCTTGAGAATGATGAAATATTCCTCCTAGAAAAGCAAAGACCTGGAAAAGAAAATACACATATAAAATGTTCCACTTGTTGAGGGATTTACACAAGTGTGTTACAAGATTTTATTTACTCCTATAGAACTATGTGTACCTCTCCCTTCAAGTGACACCATGGTACTTCCCCCCAAGATTTATGTTACCCATTGGGAGTACCCAATAATTATGGATCTTAATTAATTAATGGTAAATAAATGGGCTTGGAAAAAGGATGCACTGAAAACGAAGGTGCAACACACCCTCTACAAAGGCACCCATAAATGAGACTGTACAAAACATTTTATGTCATGAACCCCATGCCAAAATTTATTACCCCCATCCACTTCACCTTCTTCACATGGCTTAGAAAGTTTCCACCTAGGAAACACTCCTTGACTTAAGGAATGACTCACCCTATAGGTCACCTTGTCAACCCTCCCATGCCTAAACTTGGCAAATTGCATAGGGTATTTGAGCACTTGTTTAATTTGATTATGTAGTTTTTGATGTATATGCTTAGGTGGCTCATGTATTAAAAGTGATTTTAATTTCCATGATGCTTTGACTTGAGATCCTTGTAGGGTACACTTGTTTGTCTTTGCAGGACCTTGTTGATGGAATTTTTGGAGGAACCAACCCAGCTTGGGCCTTCATTGCGACAGGAAGCCCACATGTTGGATGCAATGACCCACACCTTGGGACCAGATGGATGATGGGAATTTCCTTTGGAGGCAAGAGAGGACACCTTGGACAGTGACACCTATCCCTCTTCTAGCCCAATGACCTTCTTGGGAGCTCTTACATCACTTTTCTAGTCTTGATGTCTTGTTTTGGGGCTTGGGCATGTGGTTGTTGATGGACACTTGGAACTTTCATATGGGAGGACCCATTGTATTTTGGAGGAGACACATGGATTGGGGACACATAGCCTTTGGAGGCCTAGCACTTTCTCCTACAACCCCAATGAATTCACTAAAGTGCCTAAATGTCATCCTTTAGGGAGATGACGTCATGTTTTTAGGGTTTCTTCATGTGCAAATTTAAATTTATTTTGAAAAGGGCCAAAGTAAAGGAGGTCATCCTACTTGATTTGTGGTTTACCCTAAATAAATGTGGATGAAATCTTTTTATAGTTTTTGTATAAATAAAGATCATTTTCATTTCATTTTTATTGTAGCTCTCTCATGTAGAGAAGACTACTTAGCTGAAATTTGCGCCCTACTTGGGAAATTTGGACTATCTCTCTCTTGTGAAACTATATTTTGGTGTTTTCTCTTGGTATATTGTGGAGCTAAGGTGGTTCACACCTCTTGGAGGCTTGATTTATTTCTTTGGATGGATATTTCTTGGTAACCTAAGGTTTGTTCACACTATTTTTTGGAATTGGGAAGGAATTTTTTGCATTTTGTTGGTGTTTTCTTCTAGTTTCATTGATATTATTGTCTTAAACCGTTGGAGGAGTATAAGAGAATACACCCTCCACCAAGTTCCTTTTATTTTGAAATTGATGATTCATTTTTACAAGGTTGCTAGGAGGAGTAAAAGGGATTACACCTTCCTAGCCTTACCTTTGTTGGTCGTGCATGCTCTAGGGAGTAGAAGGGCCTACACCCATAGATATATTGTAGAGCCAACCCTTACAACCAAGACTCCATTGAACCTTATATTAAAGACACTAATTTGAACTTTTGCATTGCAGAAACAAAATAGTTGCATTGGATAACATGTTTTGTGGATATACTGCAATTGTCTAAAGTGGAATCAATTTTACATGCTTTTATCTTGCTTGATCCACTAGGGTGTCTATCTTATCCAAGTACATACTATTTTGGTTATAAATTTATGCTACAACCATTAGGGATGCAACAAATGTATTCAAACTTCTTTCTGTTACTCACTATTCAACCGTCAACAATTACTAAGAAGCTACCATAATAATCTACTAATCATAGTGCATCTTTTGGGTGGTTTACTTGTGGTTTTTGGTGGTTGAATATTATTGTTGTAGAAATTGTTTGATACAACCATAAGGCTTTCATAATATCTCTTCAATAAAATTACTTAAGTCACTAAAGTCCTGCTTGATCTTACTTGAGCTATACTAGCCATTTCTAGCTTAATCTTTTGCATCTTTATTTGCCTTTCAGTGACATATATAACAATTTTTATTATCATTTATATCATTGTCTACTGCTTCTATATATTGAAACAATATTCACTTGCTTTTCCATTTTAATATTGGGTTTGTATACTTATCTTTTCTCTTGTCTCGAGTAGGTACAAATCTCTTATGTAGGTACTCAAGCATCTGGAAACCATTGACCATCACCAAGACTCGCTTCGAAGCCATATTCCACTTCTTATCTTGACCTATAGGGGCATAACATTCCATTACTTCAATTTCCATCTCATTTCCCCCTAGGGTCACATGTGATTCCCCCCTTGTGTAGTATTTCTCCTTCACTAAAGCGAGGGGAGTACCTATCTAAGGTGACAGTGGGTAGGTATTCTCATAGTTCTTTCCATCTTATGGACTTGGTTGGGATTTTCTCAACCTACAACTTGTGCGATAACATGGCTCATGGGAAATTAAGAAGGCCTCAATCCATGCCTTCTAAAGGGGATATTTAGTTTCCAAATGAAATACAGGTGCTATTATAATGCCTTGAACAACAGGGATGGGTCCTAATACCTTGTCAATTACTAGGAAAGAAAATAAGGCACTTATGCCCTAGATGAAGCTTCTAGGGACCAAACACCATGAATAAGGCCACAAACCATAAACATGGAATATATATAGATCATTATACTTATAATGGGATATGAGTGTCATTTGGAGCTTTTGTGTAATAGGAATGGGTTTTTGTGCATTAACCATGATTAGAGAAGAAACCCATGGACTTGGGCCCTAAATTAAGATTCTTGAGCTAATGGGTCGTGATCGAGGCCTTAAAACACAACATTAACATTCTATTATCAATCCTTGGTATGCAAGTGGAATATGGGTGTGATTATTAACTTTTGCATAGTAAGGATGGGTTTTAGGGTCTTTACCATATTCATTGAAGGAAAACAAGGGCCTTACACCATAATTGGATATCTAGGGATCATTGGCCATGAGAATGACCTCAAATCACAACATAGGAACTTTAGAGGTGATCTTTAGCCATCAAATGGAATATGTGTGACATTATGAGGTCTTTCATTCTAGGAATTGGCAATGATTAAGAGAGAAAAATAAATCCCTTGGTCCCTGGATGAAGTCTTTAGGTATTAAGTTCCATGAACAATTCCATAAACCACATAGCATGTCCTATATAGGAGATCAGTGTCCTTCATGTGAGATATGCGTACTGTAAGGCCTTTGGATAGATGGGCACAAATACCTTCACCCAAGTCCTCGAGGAGATGAACCTTGGGGTTTCTTCGATGCCCAAGTTGGGCAAGTGGACACCTTGGGAATACAAACATGACAAGGGGATTTCCTAAGTATGAAGCGACCAATAGATTAGGGTACACTGACATGAAGGGTGCACCAAGGTTGGGCATGTCGGTCCCAGGGGTCATGACGGTTGATGAGCGCATGGGTTCGTTTGGGTTACCGGGTCTGGGAATGGGTGCAATGATTCATTTGGGTGACTGGGTTTGTGAAGGGGCACAATGATTCATTTGGTGGACTGGGTCTGTAAATGGGAATGATGATTCATTTGGACACTTGGGTTCACAAAGGGGCGTGACATCCCCAAAGGATGTGATGGTTCACGATGGTGACATTTGGAGTGCCTACGAAAGAAGGGTGCATAACCAATGAAGGAAAATTTTGGCAAGACAGTGAGAGTAAGAGAGATCTCCGATTTTGAGGTAGACAGAGAGGAGGAGATCCCTCAAGAAGCTAAGTCGCTCCACTTGGGAGGACATGTGCTACCTTGAGGTGTATTCATTGGAAAAAGTTAGGTGAACTTCTCTTGGGTTGATTTTGGTGAAGAAGTATGGAAACATAGATCTGTTGGAGGCATGTGTGAGGAAGAATCAAAATCTGTGAAGTCTGCAGAAACAAAGAGACAACAAGTCTGTGGTTTGGGGCACGTCTAAGGTGCACTGTAGGTGGCTACAAAGACAGTTACGACAGAGAGTTTTGGTGACGTTCTGTGTATGAGTTTCTTGGTGAGGTGAGGAGATTCATTTGACTCTTCCCTATTGTAAACTGAGACAATAGTTCTCATGTTATAAGCATTTTGCATAACAAATACTTAGCCAGGTACTAAGCACGGTTTGTGACACCTGCACTATATTTGTGTTTGTCTTTTGCTTGTTCCATATTTCTCTTGGCTTCTCATGGATGTATGCATATATATGACTAAGTGTTAAAGCAATTAACAAATGTATAAGTATACAAGAGTTGAACTATAGTAAAAGTGTGACTCATCGATATCCTAGAACAAAGTATGGGTATGTTCTGGGTGAAGAGGCATAGTCTGAATGAAGTAAACTTGGTGTTGCCAAGCATCCAAGAGAGAAACGTCGCAGTGTCACATGCCCTCAAGAGGTGCAATATTAGACTAGGCACACTATGGGGAAATGATATATGGTATCAAAGCAATTTGGTGCTCTTCACCATTCTTATATTCAGAGTAGTTGTGGTGGGGTGAAATTGTTGAGAAGATTGTTTGGTGCGAAGGAAGTTCAGTGGGAACATTCACAAACTTGATGAACGATTCAGTTTAGTGAACTTGTTTATCGCGGAATTTTCATTAGAATTATGACAGAGGTTTGGTTGATGGTGTGGTGGGAAGGTTGAGATGAGTGCACAATTTGTGCAGACCAAGAGCAGAGTTTGTGGCAAGACAAAGAACATGGACAGGGTGGGTGATTGCAGAACACATCACATAGATCATCACAAAACTTGTCACAGAGTTGATCGCAGAGGCAGACTTGGTTGGTTCAACTGATGATAGAAGTCAGTGCCGGACATGTTGTGCACACCTTGAAGAGACCAAGCACATATTTTCGTTGGGAGAACCAAGCACTTGAGTAAGGTAGATCAACGCAGGATACATTGCATGACTTGTTGCTGAGATAACCATAGAAGTGATGACAAAAGTGAAATGCAGAGGGTAATCACAAGAGTGATTGTGAAGGGGAAGAAGTTCTCGGTTGCAACAAGGTGAAGCGCTCGAATGCATTTGATGACCTAGGGATACCTAGAGTAACTCCACAACAGATAGTTAGTTTGGAACATTTCCATCATGATGTCTTGATGTCATGCATAGCTGAGAATAACAATTGAGTTGAGATGGGTTGTTAGACAATGGACAGACAAAAACCTTCAAATGAGGTGACTCTTTGCAGAGTTACAAAAATTGGTTAACAACATGACTTGACAGTCAGGTGGTGGGTGCATGGTGCCTTGAAGCAGAAGAAGTTAAGGTGTGGATATGGAAAGAAATTGGATATGATTTTAGTCAGCTGCATGTGAAGTTTGAGACTTATATGAATTTTGGAAGTGGATGAACGGACTCAACATTGTCTCTCAGTGATGGTCTTGTAGGTTTGTGGATTTGTGAACAATAGTTGAGGTGAGTTCATGCAAATATTCGGCTACTAAAGAAAGCAGAGGTCCAACAAAGTAGACTTAGAACATGTTTGTAGTAAATGATGTCATTGGAAAGGTATGGTTGGTTGCAATTTCCTGAATTTTCTAAGTGTTACAATGAGTTATTTGAAGGGAAATTGAATGATTTGGTGGTTCAATTGAAATTTGTTTCCATGGTGAAAATTGATAGACTTGAGGGTGACACAAGTGGTGCAGATTCAAAGAAGTCTTGTAGCAGTTTGGCATGCCTTGGTTGGGCGAGTGTGTGGAGATATTTGGGAGACTTACTTGGACAAGTTCTGTGGTGGACTTAGGAATATTTGGAGGAAGTCATGGAGGTGCCTTGGGAAGATACCTAACTCTTTGATAAGTTACATTGGACAGGTCATTGTGGTGAAGTAGGTAGTGAATTCTATACATGCCAAGTTTGAGAGGATGGATGAGGCACCCTAGTGTTTGGTGCCTTAACGAAATGTTTTGGGCCATGTGATGACTTGAAGGTCACAAAGAAAGTGTCAGATATTGGATGCTTGTAGGAGGTGCAAGGAAGTTCATTCCAAGAGACGTCTGGAGTAAGAAAAGGAGTTGAACACGAATTTTTGGAAGTCAACCTGAATGGAAAGAACACAAACCTATTGACTTAGGTGTTGTTTTCTCACCTTTGGTATGGGAAAATGGATGAGGCAAAGAACACCTTGGTGACTTGCAAATGATTGTGTGATGACTCAAATATCTAGTGGGGATTGTTGGTTGAGTTTGGCAGAGTATTGGTGTGAATGTGATGAAGGCATGGAAGTTATTTGAGGTGATTCATTCTACTTGGAGCACTTTAGAAAGTTTGTTGGGACATTCGAGGAGTTTTAGCATGTTGGCCACAATCATCATAGATGTGGAGTTTCATTGAGGTGACTTGATGATATGAGGTCGGTTGAGGACTTGCCTTAGTTTGGAGGATTGCGTGGATAGGAAAATTGCAACATGAAGAGAGTACTTGGACATGGATGTTTCTATTTCTTTGGGGAAACATGGTTGAGGGTGAAGCCTAACCATTCCAAGGCATAGAGAGGTAGACACAACAACATAGTTGGGTGATGGAGTAGTGAGGAAAAGACATTCTACACACATAGTGCTTGGGGTAGATTGGCTAACTATTCCATGAGGTGGATAATGGATTCGAGTTGTCGTGGGTGACTTTGATTTGAGGTGACTTCATAGTGCAACAAGGTGAGGAGTGACCTTGCCTTGGTCTGATATCATTGTGTGGATGGACCAAATTGTGAAAGGAAGTGATAAATTTGTGTATGAGGGTGTGTGAGATCAAGGAGCATGATAATTGGACTGTCCCACGAGGTCTTCACTGAGTGAACCTATGACATGGCACCTACGTTCATGGGATATTAAAAAATATCCCTAATTTATATAGATATTAATAAATACCTCACAAAATCCTTTTGTTGAATCCCCCTCCCAATACATATTTCCAATAAAAAAAAAACCTTATTTTTAATATATACCCCTTTTTATACCCCACAATACCTATAAATGCCTTGAGACCCCACATCCCCCCCAATACCTACAATATATTGAATTTATTTTTCACAATTTAAAACCCCCTTTTATGAATGAATGTGATAAGATATTGGTCAACAAGGTGGACTCCCCATGGAATGACCATTTAACTAGTTCACGACCTGGGTGAGAACAACAACATGAAAATGTGGTCAAGAGTATAGAAGCACTGGTAGGTTCAAAGTGTAGCACTTAGACATTGTGGAGGATCTCCTTAATTAAGATCACATGATGGAAGTAATAGTCAAGAAAGGATGACACTTTTCTTAGTATTTGGAGTTGGACAGGGTGATGTAGATGCGACATAAAACTCTAAGTTATGGCATGAGGATGTGCATGCTCTCATAATGGACACAATGTTTGGATTATATGCCCAACTATTTTTAGATGTCGGGTTCAACAATGCACAGAGGAACGAGCCTCAATTGAAGTATGAGCACGAAACCAAGATAAAAAAAAGTTCAACACTTAGGATAAATTTTGAAGTGAGGTGTGCAATAGTTAGTTGTAGCAGGTAGTGATGATAGGAGTAGAATTGGACCAAAACAAGGTAGCACCATTACAACGAGATACTGTAGCAGAGTTGGGTGACCTTCATCCTTGGAGTTGGGTGAAGTGACCGCATTGAATCAAGAAGAAGATCGTGCAGAGTTGGGTGTAGTACAATTTGATTTATGGAAACTTGGGGTTTCCACTTTGTAGGAAAACTTGATTTTTCTACTTTGATAGAATTTGTGTTTTTTGGTTGGAATGAAGATTGGGGTTTCTAACATACTTAGCTGTAGCGGAGGCACGAGGTCGAAAAAAAGACTTGGAGATCATATATTTTGTGTATGTTGTAGGAGATGGAAATGGGTTGAGGTGGGGAGGATGTAAGGCCTTCGGCTAGATTGGCACAAAGATCTTCACCCAATTTCTCAAGGCGACGATCCTTGGGTTTGCTTCGACACCCAAGTTGAGAAAGTGGACGTCTTGGGAATGCAAAAACGCCAAGGGGTTTTTCTAAGTATGAAGCGACCAAGAGATTGGGGCACATCGAAATGAGTGGTGAGCCAAGTTTGGGCATGCCAGTCCCAATGGGAATGACGATTGATGAGTTCATGGGTTCATTTGGGTGGCCAGGTCTATGAAGTGGCATGATGATTCATTTGGTTGACTAGATCCATGAAGGGGAATTATGATTCATTTAGACACTTGGGTTTGTGAAGGTGCATGACACCCCCAAAGGACATGACGGTTTACGATGGTGACCTTTGGAGTTCCTATAAGAGAACAAGGGTGCACAATCATGGAAGGAAAGTTTTGGCAAGATAAGGAGAGCAGGAGAGATTTGTGATTCTAAAGAAAATGAAGAAGAGGAGCTCCCTCAAGGAGCCAATTCACTCACTTGAGAGGACTTATGATTCCTTGAGGTGGATTCATTGGATAGAGTTGGCTGAAATTATCTTGGGTTGATTTTGGTGAAGTCTAGAAACACATGTATGTTGGCAGCATGTGTGAGGAAGAACCAAAATTTGTGAAGTCTATGGAAATGAAGAGACAAAGTGCGGAAACAAAGAGAGAACAAGTATTTGGTTGGTGGCACATTTGAGGTGCACTGGAAGTGGCTACGGAGATGGTTGTGATGGATATTATTGGTGATGATATATGTATAAGTGTCTTGGTGAGGTGAGGTGATTCGTTTGACTCTGCGCTATTGTAAACCGAGTTAGTAGTGTTCATGTTGTAATTGTTTCTCATAACAAAGACTTAACCGGGTATTAGGAATGGTTTGTGCCACCCACACTATATCTGTGTTTGTATTTTATTTTTTCTATATTTCTCTTGGTTTTTCATGGATGCATGATTATATATGACTGAGTGTTAAAGAAGTTAACAAATTTCAAAGTATACAAGAGTTGAACTAGAGTGGGAGTGTGACTCGTAGGTACCCTCTAGGTGAAGAGGCGTATTCAAGACAAAGTATCCTTGTTGTTTCCAAGAAACCATGTGAGAAACGTCCTAGTGCCACATGCCCTCAATAGGTGCATGATTTAGCTAGGAACACTTTGGGGACGTGATAGGTACCACTATGGTGTTTTGTGCATCAAAGCTAGGATTTGGGGCCTCAACCATGGTTGATGAAGAAACCTAATGAGTTATATATTAAATTAATATTCTTGGGGGGTTGGTACAAGTTAATGCTTCCCTCTGATGACATGTTAGTTGCAATGAAAATATGGAAAACAATGATTTTTTGACTAGGAGAAATTATTAGGGATGCATGTGCAACTTATTAGAATATGGTGTAAAAATATGAAACCTAGAAAATTGAATTAGATTTTGGATTATATTAATTATATTTACGGAAAATTTGTATAACTTAGAGAAATTCATGTTTTTCTAAGAGCTCTATGTTACTTTTCCTTTAAGATATTGTTGAGTCTCCATTTTGACACCTTTATTACCCTATATTACCCTCTATCTAAGGCTATTTTACCTATGCTATGTGTATATAATTAAGTGTTTCCTCCACAAATACAGTTGATGACCTTGTCCATATGCATAGAGAGGTAACTTATGATTAAGGCATGATTTGTTTAGCTTTATTGAGTTAATTCGATTAAATGATTGATTATTTATGATCTAATCACTTTGACTCTTAAGCATATTGATTGGTACCTCACTATTTCGGTACTACAACTATAGCGCGATCCGGTACTACAACTATGGTGTGATCCGATACCCAGTCTATTCCGGTACCAAGGCTCCACCTATTCTGGTACCCTCACAACATTGCATCCAGTACCAACACACTCAACACCTCTTCCGGTACTAGCTCTACGCTTCATCCGGTACCAACTCTCCACCTCTTCCGGTACCAGCTTTATCTGGTACTAGTTCTCCGCCTCTTCCGGTACCAGCTTCATCTGGTACTAGTTCTCCGCCTCTTCCGGTACCAGCTTCATCTGGTACCAAATTGTGCCTATTCTGGTACTAGCTCCATTCAGTACTACCATCACACTGGTCTGGTACCCATAGTCATGACTATGTTCATCCGGTACTAAACCCCTGCCTACAGGATTCTAGTACCCATTGTTTTAATCCGATACCAACTGTGCTAATTCGATACTAGACATAATCCAATTTTTTTGAATGTTTCTAGACGAACATTGGGCACATGGGTTTTGTCCATAATGATGTTTACATGCATAAGTGTGTGTCAGTATTCACCCAAATCACACGTGTGAACCTTTATCTTAGGGGGAATGATTCTGCCAAAATTAGCAAAAAAACTCAAACTGCCAACTTGCGCCTCGATTTCCATGCATATGGTATCAGATCTAGAAATTCGAAGATATGGGTTTTGTCTAGAATATGGAAAATTGAGTATAACGCGGGAAATGTTTCAAAAATAGATTTTTTTTGGGAGATATGGGTGGAGCCCTAACTTGAATCTACCCAAATTGATAAAAAACACAAATTTGTGGGATTTATCCTAAAATTGTGAAAATTGTTTTCTTAGTTTGGGAATTCGGTTTCATCCATTCCTCCATGTATTTTATGTCTTGCAAAGTGTGGAAGTACAGGAATATATTGAGAATCCATTCTTCACATTACATGAGCCAGCAAATGGAACATCTCATTAAAACCTTTGTTTCCTGTGTAGAAATAAAGTAACTTTTCAAAATTGCCAGGTTGCATTGAATTTTTTTTCTGATTTGAAGAGTGTGCAGAACTACATAGCTTGCAAGTTGATATTCAAGTGAGTGATTACAGGAGTAAAATTAGAATCCATCTTTCACCTTCATGAGATAGTAAATGGACAATCTTGTTGCCTGCAAGAGAGCCTTTGGAGTGCATGTTAGCTAGATTCGTTTCTTTGAATTTGTTCTTTAATTTTTGTGCAGTGTGTAAAACATAGACTAAGGATTGCAAAATAGAGTGTGTGTTTTGAAGTGTTATTAATTATTGCTATACTCAACAGACATAGGAACCTATCTGTTATCAGCACATATAGTGCATCAACTCTACTGATTGCAAATCTCGGTCGATAATTTATGTTTGGTAATATATTATGCATATAATTGCACCAACAAATATAATGCACATGTTCACATTAAGACATCAATTTAGAATCTAAATGATGGAATTTCTTGAAACAAATTTGTACAAATAATAGTAAGTTATTGTGCACTACTATTTTTTCATATTTTTTAATGTTAAATTATATATATATATATATATATATATATATATATATATATATATATCCCAGTGGGTTAGCTCAAGTGGATGAGTGTCTTTGTTTGTTCGAATGAGGTTTTGGGGTCGAATCCTCGACCAGAGTGTTGTTGTTTTCTTGAATGAGGTTCTGGGATCAAATCCCTGACCAAGAGCCTGTATAGGGCCTCACTTGATGTCCCCATCAGGTTAGGCCCATAATCAGGCTGAACGGTTTTCCTCATTTACCATCCACGTAATGTGGGGAAGTACTCAAGGGTTTTTCCATGCTCTTTCCTGAGGAATATAGTGAATCCTTGAGATTATGAGGTCCAACATTAAGACCAAGTTTGAGATCTTTAATATAATCAATCATATACTATGTATGTATTTGTGCAACATATGATTTGTTTTCTAAGTGGGTGAGGAAATAAAAAGTTACAATAGAAACAGAAGACCCATGCATTTTAGAATTATGACATAAAAATGAAATAAATAAAAAGTAGAAAACAATATATATATAGAATTTTCATACAAGTCTTTATAAGTGCACACAGTTTCATCGGTGGTGAATATGTTGACCATATTAGAAACATCACCAAAAATGGGCATAGTAATAGGGATCTCAAAAGATGAGTGTATTTTAGTTTATGCAATCCAAACTAGGTTTTTCACACCAAAGTTAAAAACAAAGCAGGAAACTCATCTAACACGTAGTTGAAAAGTGGAAATCTCACCTTTTTACTTATTCAAAGGAACATGTGAACTTTATAAAATAACATGTATGTTTTAGTTATAAAAGTGCATGCGTGTTTTGGTTATAAAATCAGGCACATGATATTATTTTACATAAAATAATAACCATGTAAAACTCCATCACATGATATGTTTCAAAAGAAAGTCTTTGACACTAACACTTTATTTTAAAGGGATAAGTCCTATTTTCCTCTCCTCACCATAGTAAATTCTCCTAAACCTATCCTCTTTCCATATAATTGACTAATGGTTCATGGGATATTTATTAGAAGTGAAAGAACCCATAGTGAGGGCATATGTCATGTTTGGAGACCTTGTTCACATTTCTTGAGGCCTAGAAGCTTCATTTTCCTATGTAAGGTCCAAGTTTTTGTTTTTGACCAGGGTGTAGGGTCTTAGACCCATCATTGTTTCTTAGAAGGAAATTAATTAAGGCCGTATCCTACATAGAGGCCAACCATTCCATAGAAATATCCTATGTGGTGTTTCAATGCAACTTTCATAACAATTGAGCCCTTGAATCTTTGTTAAATATTTATGGCCCTTGGTATCCTTCCTTAACCATTATCAAGACCCAAATACCCATCATTCTTGCTACACATCGTAATATCTATTTGTAAACCACTCATACTTGAAATATCCCCAAAAGAGGGATTTTTTCTTATGTTATAGGTTTTTTTAATGGTGATTGACCCTGGGAAGATTCATTTATGGAATAGTTCCCTTGTTTTCCTCCCTTGACCTTCATTAGACCTTGAGACCCATTCTTGGTTTAGAATAAACCTAGTCATGGTGCCCATATCCCAATTTGAGGTGGTTGATAGAATATAGAGGTCATATGTGGTGGTTTAAGGACTTACCCATGGTGCTTGAGTTTGAGAAGTAAGGTTTAGGGATAGAGGATATTTTTTCCCTCCCTTAAATATTTTTAAGAACCCAAGACCCATCCATGATGCCTATGAACTTGTAATGGAACCATACTCAACTCAGATGCCAAAGAGTCCCTAGAAATGGCTTATGTTATGGCTCCTATGATTCAATTAAAACATAAGGCCATTGTTTCCATTTTGACCATGTTTGGGTCTTGACACCTATTTCTAGTGCACGAAACCTATTCATGACACCTATATCCCACTCAAAGGAAAAAGGCCTCCCACAAAGTTCTTGTGTGTTTGGTTGAGGACTTGTTCAAGGCTCTTGAGAAGCTTCAAAAATATCCCAAGGAACTAGTTTTCATTCTTTGGTGATGGTAAAGTCATCATGACCCATCCATGGCCTATCAAACCTTCTAATGGAATCCATATCCAACTCAAATTCCAAATACACCCTAGAGGGTCATGGTTCCATGCTTTTGTATAGTGTTTTATTTTGAGAAGCTTTATTTAGGACCTAAGGGAATTATTATCCTCCCTTGACATTGTTTCAACCTCGAGAGAAATTCCTAGTACTCACAATTATATTCGTTATTCTCATATCACTCTAGTAGGATAAGGGTACCCTACAAGGGTCTTTTGTGGTGGTTAGATGATATGTTTATGCCACCAATTGATCTTAAGAAGCTATGTTTAAGGCATGAGGTTTTTGTTTCCCTACCTTGGCCATTTTCAAGGGCTTGATTTCATTTTTCCACACCATGACCATGGTCAAGGCCATGAGACATATCTATGATGTGAAAAATATCTTAATGGAATCCATATCCAACTCTTATGCCAAAGACCCCCTATTGAGGTCTCATGTCACTATTTCTAGGCGATGTTCATCGTGTTTGAGATTGATAAGGTTTATTTAGGGCTTAAGGATCTTATTTCTCATATTTACCATATATAGAACTCAAGACCCATTTCAAATGAAAAAATATTACTCATGGTGTTTGTATCCCACTTGGATGTCTGGAAAGAAATCCTACAAAGGACTTGACTATTGGTTCAAGGACTTGTTTAAGGCTCTTGAGCCTAAGAAGATTAAATATTATCCCAAGACACATGTTTTCCTTCCTTAAGCATGGTCAAGGATCTGTGACCCATTCGTAGTGTGAAAAACCTCCTAATGGAATCCATATCCAACTGTAATGCCAAAACCCCGATAGAGAGTTCTTGTGTTGTGGTTTGTAGGTGTTGTTCATGGTTATCAAGCTTAATAAGCTACATTTAAGGCCTAAGGCCCAAGTGTTTTCATCCCCTAACCATGGTACTTGATCTTGAGAAGGTTCATTTAGGGATTAATCCTTGTGTCCATGTTTAGGAATTGAGACCTATTTCCACTACACAAAACCTAGTCATGTCACTTATATACCCCTCATATGCTAAAGAACACCAACCATAGTCTTGAGAACCATTTCTAGTGTGTGATTAAAAAAATATATTATTTAAGGCCTATGTTATGGTTTAATCATGGTTCTCGTATCCCTTTAGTAGGCCATATATACCTTACAATGGTCATCCGTGGTGGTCCAAGGATGAATTCATGAAACTATAGCCTGAGAAGCTTCATGGGTTGTAGGTGTTGTTCATGGCGCTTGAGTCTAAAATTATTCATTTAGGGAAAACAACTCTTGTTTTCCTCCCTTGATCTTGGTTAGACTTTGAGACCCATTATTGGTTCACAACTAACCTAGTCATGGTGCCCATATCCCGCTTGCAGGACAATGACACCCTACAAATGTCATATACGGTGGTTTGAGGACTCTTCCATGGTTCTTGAGCCCAAGAAGAAAGGTTTAGTTCCATAGGATGTTATTTCCATCCCTCTATTAGGGTCAAGGACTATATATCCATCAACGATGCCTAGGACCTCATAATGTCACCCATATTCAACTTGGATGTCAAAGAATCCTTTTGGGGGGATCGTATCACAATTTATAGGCGTTTTTCATGGTGATTGAGCTTAAGATAGGTCAATTAGGGAGTAATACCCTTCTTTCACAGCTTGACCATATTTATTCCATGATACTTATTTCAAATACACAAAACCTAATCATGGTGCATGTACCCACTTTGAGGCCTACAAAGAACTGATACAAAGGACTCTTGTGTTGGTTTGAGGACTTATACAACGTTATTAAGCCTAAGAAGATTCAACAATATCAGAAGGAACTTTTTTTTCTTCATCAACCACGGTCTAGGTCTTTGTTGATGCTTGAATTAGTTAAGATAAAAACAACAACCTCCCAAGGATATGAATATCCCCTTGCGTTTTTATAGAGGTGGTACTACTCTTTGAATTCTTTAAAGTTTTTTCTTTGGAAATCTTGGGACAACGATATGTAAATAACAAACTCCACATCTTTATTTATTTATATATGAAATAGGTCTTCAATAACCTGATCTAATCTTTATGTGTAGCAAGAAGTCTTTTAACAATAAAAATATTGAAGGAAGGCTTCAATTTCATAATATCTTTGTGCTCAACATCATATATATATAACCCTCTAGATCACATACAAATAGAGGATATGTCCATATCTTCCCACAAGAAAAAGAAGGAAATATTTTTGATTAGCTCACATAATTTGATAAGAGTATGGCAGTTAAAACATAAGTAATGTGATAAGGATACTTCAAGCATCTCACACTCATAAATCCCAAGATCCGAAACATCATTGAAGTCATGCCCCGAAGTAGTTATTTGTGGAATTTTATTCATGAAATATATTCTTCATTATAAAAAATCTATTTGACATTCACATACATGTTTGTATATATTTCATTATCATGTAAGAAAAGACTTGGAAGATAATAAGAGAAATACTCAAGAAATCAACTTTATATTTATTTCAGAAACATGAACAAAAATCCATGAGAAAATGGTGTAGAAGAAGAATAATGGAGAAGATGGAGACATTTTTTTTAATGATTATAGGTTTGGATTCATACTAATGGTTAGTACCTTATTTTTAATCTCTCTCTCTAATAATGAAAAATTCTCTAACCCTTCGATGAAGTCCTCTCTTACTTTTTAAAATTTGCTCTTCTAACTCCTTGAGACAATTAGGGTTTTCTCTTCTTGAATTCCGTACACTTTTCTTCTTGAAATATTAATTTTAATTAATTACTCATTAAACAATTTGTATCATTTGCATTTGTTCCTTGAAGTGGTTCTTTTTTATATTCAATAAAAGTTTTTCTCATTTTTAAATAAACTTTTATTTTTCAAAAGTTTTAATTTAATGCCTTTTAAAAAAGAGGAATGTATTTTAATTTACTGGATGTGATATTCAATTTCTCAACCATGGAAACCAATTTGTTGTAAAATTCATCATCTCATTTTTCCAACGAATCTTTCTGAGAGAGATTTCAATTTGTGGATCTCAATATATGAGCTCGTAAAGATGAGGTACCAAGCATATTTATCAACACATCATAAAAAATATTGTTGAATGTTATTTCAATTTATGAGATTATTATGACCACATTCATCTCTTTAAACCTATTCCATAATATTCCTCATTGAATTACCTTTCCAACTAGGTATAGTTTTATGAAAATGGAGGTCGGGATCTCAAGATACAAGCTCAAGAAGTCAAAGACTCAACCACCGTCCATTAATTTCGTGGGTCATTCTTAGCCATTGATTTAAATTTGCTTTTTCTTTTAAAGTGTTGATCCCTCATGCATTGTGGTGGTTGAAAAATTGTTTTTTATAATGAAATATAATTCATTATTATTCATGTGAAGTAAAGGAACTTATAGAAGTCATTCCTTAGCTTAACTCTTAGTGCCTTAGAAAATATATGTCACGGTAATATTTTGGCTACCAAGTCATTACCTAGTAATAGCCCAGTCCACCCGTAGATCTCTAACACATCACATCCAATCATAATCTAGTCACCTTCCATGTGTCACTTGGATATATGTCCAGAAAACTTAGGACAAGATAAATAATATTTAAATAATATGATAAATTCATGGAGTTACGTGAAATATGAAAAAATAGTAAGAAAAATAAATGGAAAATGTGAATGTGAATGTGGAAATGTCTAAGTATGGAATATGTGGTGAGAGAAATGGTTAAGTATATATAATAGAGTGAGCAGAGTAGTGAGGAAGGAGAATAGAGTGGAAGAGGGAAAATGACTAAGTATGGAATGAGAGTATGAGAGTAGAGTGGAAGAGGCTAGAGTGAAAGAGGGAAAAATGATTAAGTATGAAAGGAGAGTAAGAGAGGAGACTAAGGAAAGGAAGGTAGAAAAATGATTAAGTATGAGAAGTGAAGGGGATATGAGAGTAATGAGAAAATGAGAAAATTACTATGGGATAAGAGTATGAAGAGAGGTGAAAGGATAAGAGAGGAAAATTGTTAAGTGTGGAGATGGAAGGTGAGATAAATGACTAAGTGAGGAGAGTACTTAGTTAAAAATTCAAAAATGGAGAGAAAAGGTGCACCATACTTAGACAAATTCTTCTTGACATTTTTCAAAGTTCTTTCTGCAATCTCTTTATCAGACTTTTGGATAAAATTATGAATATATTGAGCATACAAACTCATATTTTGAATCCATGAAATGTGTCATGAGGATGAGACTGAAGGATTCCCAATGAACTTATAATTGTTCCAAATTTTTGTTTTTATTATATCAATTGTTTTATTATACCAGGAGCGAGAAAATATAGGTTACTACATTTTCGATCAACAACTGGCTCCAATTGTGTGTCAGTGACCCCCCTGTCGGTTGCTGAGAAACCCATAATTTGAATACCATCTACCTTCTCCATTGGGATATGGAGTCATATTCAAATTAAGTTCTTGTAATTATTCTTTTTCCATAGTGTTATATTCCATATAACAACTGCCTTATTATGCAAATCTTGAATTGAAGAAACTAACTATGTACAAACAAGATCTACCTACCCTATCTTACTTGAATGAAAGTGACACTTTCAAGTGTAGGTAGATTTATTGTGGAGCCATTCAATCATCCAACTGATCTTTTGAATGAACTCCAAAAATGTGGAACATGTTGGGGCTTGTACCAATGACTCAAGGGCACTCTCAATGTGTACTAGAGAAAAAATGAACAAGGTGCTCTCAAAATCTGATTGCATTGTTTGGCCAATGATGCTTTGGAACCATGATTCAAAGACATAAATTATTAGCTGATCAATAATACTATTTTGTTTGATTGTATGAGGAGTTTCCAATATAGGAATACTTTCATCTTTCTCATTATCTCCAACCACTTCCAAGGTTCTTGATTCATCAACAATGTCTTAAAAAGACTCTTCCTTCATGTAATGACAATCTTTCTCATCATTCTTCTCAATATTCATTTCTTCCACCAATTGTTCTCACAACCAATGTTCTTGTGGATTTTCATCATCTATTACAAGGATGGAATCTTCTTGTGCATTTGGTGGGGGATCCTAGATTTCATTATCAATTTTTTTACTTGAAAGATCTTCATATGGAGTATATGAAAGGCTGAAATATTCATTATCTTGTGTCCATATGGGAGAGGGTGGGTGGGAAAACGTTTCAGCAAACAAAGTTTTTGACACATCCCAACTGATAATAGTACTAGGAGCAATGAATGGAACCATTCAAGAGCATTCCCACACATATTTTGTAAGAATAATAGACATGTAATGTTGTCTTCAGTGAGATTGAAAATTTCACATGCACATTGGAATCTAAATAAACATTTCTCTCCATCCTCCAAACTCTTCCCAAAGAATGTATATTTTCCATAGGAATATTGGGCATCTGAAAATCTACTTCTAGTACATTTAAAGGGCCTTTATGTAGTCACTTCCTTCTCTGGGTACTTGTTCCTTTTGTTGAGTCTTGCAAAGCCATTGATGGGATTGGTGGAGAAGGAAAATGAGCATTATGACATGAAAAAACTCCTCAGAGGAGTGACAATATACATCTTCTTGAGATTCTTGAATCTTTCCAATAAAATTGTCAGGTTTTTTAAGAGTTCTTTTAATGGAATCACCACAAGATTCATACTCCCAAATATTTGATTATTCTTGGTTCTCCTTGAGGTCATTCAAACATATTTCAATAATATTTTTATAAACCATGTGCATCTAGAACAAGCAATAATATTCTTGAATCTTCTTTCTGAAACTTAAAACCATGGAGACTTTAGTTCCTCAATTAATTATGAATCAAGGCCTTAGATATTATAACATCCATATTTTCACAGGCCACATTTTCATAACATTGATTATTCTTTGAAGACACTTGCATGCAAGTGATCCGGTTAAACATGGTATATTATAATTATTTGATTTGGTTTATGAGTTTATACTATGATTGAGTATTGAAATTTTGATATCTTATTTATATTGATGTATAACATTGACTGGTATTATGATGAGGTTTCTTGAGTGTGCATGAAACATGATTCTATGAGGATGTTGATGGCATCGAAATAACACCTTGGACTATAGATTGAGTGAGAGAATGGACTATTGACTTTGATTATGATTACTTGATTTTATCACGCATGTGTTATGATGATGATTTTAGTTGTGGATTTCATGTATGAGAATTATTAATATTATTTTTGTCAGTGGATGCAAGCATGGTGACACTTGCTAATCCGACTCACATATGGAGTAAAGGGGTCATACACAAATATCATATGGATGATGGATAGGTGTGAAGGCGTCTCTGTCACAACCTACGAGCACTCCCTCCCTGACTTTATAGTTTTAAATTTGCTTGGCCGAATGGTGGAATTGATGATTTTTAATCCAANNNTATATATATATATATATATATATATATATATATATATGTGTGTGTGTGTGTGTGTGTGTGTGTGTGTGTGTGTGTGTGTGTTCACTGATGATGAATAACTTATATGACCAATAGATTCGACTATGAAGAATCATTTATTGGGTTACTTTTATAAATCATACTTGATCTAGGGCACCATTGTTCCAATGAGAGTTCTCTTGACCTGTTCTTAAAAACCTTTTTTGGAGGAAAAATTTGTACATTTCAAAGCTTGCACATATTCTAAATACCTTATTGTTTTCCCATTACAAATTGTTACAATAGAATCAATTACAATGATCAATTTCCAAACTATAATCTCTTCCTCTTGTTCTCCCATTTTATTTTACGAGATTATGTGCTAGGAATCAGTTTTATTTTCAGGCTAACTCTACACTGTGAAGGGTTCAAGAGCACCTGCGATTCACATGAAGATATCTAGGTAAGCGACAACATTGTAAAAATATAATAAAAAGGGTTTGTTCTAATATCCTAGATATCTCTTTTTAAGTTTGTGAATTCCTCACTCAACGAAATCCCTGTAGTTAGAAACCTTTTTAAAGTTAGGGTATGTTAGGGTTAAATATGTGAAAGTAATGTATCTTGTGTGCGAAACCATGTATGGATATCACTTTTTCAACTAACATATGAGATTACTGTATGCATCCTCACCCACAGGAAGAAAATATATGGATAGAATATTATAATCTTCGAATTATGAGCTAGTTATGCTACTTTGAATCCACTCGATTAAGAAGATCTTGATCAACTTTGCAAGGACGAGTTTTTGGCTCCTGAGAGGCACTCACTTTCAATACAACTATTTTAATGACGACCTCGATGATCAGACATAGGAGGTATTTTCCATTCTTAAGAGTCCATTTTGGATCCGGTTCTTAATTGAAAATGTACGCTATAGTTATTTCCATAATCGTATCCCATGTAATAATAATCCTACGAACAAAATGACTACACCATGCCTTAACCCGAATGATATACAATAGTTTTAATTCTGTTACACCATTAAATTTCCATTTTGATTAATGTACAGATTCACATCCCTTATCCCTTACTCCTTGGGATCAATGTACCCTCCCACGGTAACCATGTTGGTAGATTAATTCGTTGGGATAACTACCTTTATTATATGGTTAAATCTCACAATGATGGTAGTAGCCCACTTAGTTTTATTTCAGATCATTCTAGCCATTGACCAGGATTGATGGAGTAAATTTCCCGTGATATCATTATTTAAGATTCAACGGATAGATGTGTAATTAGTTATAAATCGAACTAATAGACTTGAAACTGTTAATGTACACGTAGTACATAGGTTGGGTTCCTCGTGGGCTTTCCTCTTAGCACCTTGTGATGGGTGCGATGTATTGTAACTTAATTAGATGTAAATCAAACTAACAAACCTGAATTATTTATTGATACATATTTTAACGTAATCTAAAGGTCTGAGCTTGAGTGGAGTTAGTTTTTTTTATTTTTATTTTATCAATGTCTTATACAAATCCTAGTTAGCATATCTGGTCTCCATGGAGGGTCAAATCCTAAAAGTCCTAAATAATCGGAGGCGCGAATTTTACCACCTTCATAGTATTGATTACATATTGTTACATGTTAATTCACTTTATGATTACCTTGTTTCTCTTTTAAAAATACAATTAGAAATTATTGGCACTATAGACTTATATTTTGTCACCAAATGTTATGCTCTATTAATCATTGGTTGAAGAGGAAAAGTATATTTATAATTAATAATTATAAATATTAACCCTTAGTATCTCTAGTACGATGAATAAGACTTTGTTTTATATATCCGTGCCAAATTTTGGTCACATTACCTTACAATACAAGTTAATGTACTTCAATGTGATGTAACTTAACTGATGTTTCATTACACGATATTTTTGTGGTTTGTGCTCAATCTAACTTTTTGTCTATATGATTAGACCCTTAGATTATCATTATATATTGTTAGGGTATATTTGTTGAATTTTAACTTAACTAATCTTAAGTTAATAGAATATGGTGGGTCATACTTAGACACTTAGGTTATTAATATACATTGTTAAGGGGTATACTTGTGTATTGTAACTTGGCTAATGCTAAGTTAATTAGAAATATTATGGATTATTTCCTTTGTAATTGATAATAGCCTAATTAATTTAGCACATAGACCCTTTCACAAGGAGTTGGGAGATTGACTTAAATCAGATTAATGCACAAATTTTACAGTGTTAGCGGCATGAAATTTTATTGGATTAATACATGACTTGCATAATTGACATAATAAGTGTAGTGCAAAAATTGTGCAACATTTAAGTATTGCAGATAGTCACCTTTATTTTTACACTAATTGTGTCCTAAGAAATTTTTTCTTGATTCAGTATAGGACATTTTAGAAAATTCTAGATAAGTTGAAGATGAAAATGGCGTAATAATTTTTTTTTTTTTAACAAAACTACATTTGTTGTATTTTCTTACTTATAATTTTTTCTGTAGATTGAATGGTTGTTACATATGGTATCATAGCAGGGTTCTTCTCTGCGACACTGGACTCTTTATGACTTCCAATTCAAAATTTAATTAAATATGTAATTACTAATATAAATTGATTTTTTTTTATGCATGTATCCTAGTTAGAGGACAGAGAATGAGTAGATGTTGGGGTGCGGGAGGAAGAGGTATGCCTCCTCCAAGTACACCCACACTCAATGATCCGAATTTTATGAGCAGAACGAATTGAATACAGATTATTAATAGGTGCTTAACACAAAATAACAAAGATATAGTAAAAATGGTTTTCTATTCAATAACGAAATAAGCTGAAACTGTAAAATGTAGTAGAAACAAGCTTGCTGGAATGGTGGTGGCTTATCTCTAAGAAGAGATGTGACAGCAGTGCACATTCTCCAGAAGAAAATTACAATGAGGTTCTGAAGGCCTTTTTACAATAAGAAATAATGCCCAAAACCCTATACATCCAAAAACCTAACCCTAGGAGATGAAGTGCCAAAAGTCATGTGGGTCTTGTTTGGGTAAGTTAGTACATCAACTTCCCTGGGTCATAGCTTTTGCATACGATCTCCGTTTTAGGCGTGTGATAGCCCGTTGGAAAGGTATTGTCGAGGAGATTCATTTTGGGGGATCGATATGCTTTTGGATAACATTGAGGAGATCAATCAATCCTGAAAAACCTTCATTTAGGCCCTCAAAATGGCCCTGAAAGTTAAAACTGCTAAAAATAGTAAATTGCCAAAATTGTCAGAAAACTGTTATGAGCCAGTTGGAAAAGGTGGGTGGCCATTGATATCCATATGGATAAATCCTCCCTCCTTAGGAAGCAATGATATACATTGCGTTGAGGTCCCCCATCAGATGAGGAAATTTCTGTTGAATTTGGCCCTGGGTGAGTCACTTGCCTTGGTGCAGGAGTTGCCCTGCTTTGACGACTCAATAAAGATGGATCCTTTGTTGTCGAGTGCCCTTGATCTGTATGTCCACATTCTGATCATTGGATGCCTTTTGTAGGCAGTCGGGGTTGATCTCTGTTGTTGTCAGTTGTTCTGCTACTTCTGAGGTGTCCACTAATGGTGGGAAATAAGGGAAAAGAAGATCCACGTTGAACACTGGGTGCAGACCAAGTAAAGGAGGAATGTTGAGCTCAAAAGAATTATCCCCCATGACCTTGGTGATAGTGTATGGAACATAACGGAGTGGGCGAAGCTTCTGATGGGGTCCTGTAAGGCGTTCTTTTTGCAAGTGCAACCAAACTTTGTCACCCACCTGAAACTTATGCGACACCCGATGTTGATCATCGCACTGTTTGTACTTGTCATTGGACTTCTATAGGATATCCTGAACCTGTTGGTGGATGTGCTGGATCCACTCAATGAACCGAGTGGCTTTGTCAACTTTAGTTCGAGTAGGAGATGAGTCGGTCGAGGTGACCGCACGGGGAAGTGCAACATCTATGGGTCCCAATGGTTGGAATCCCAACCCCACTTGAAAGGGGTTGTGGCTGGTTGAGCTATGCAGGGCTCGGTTGTAGCTATGCTGGACATAGGGAAGGCTCTCATCCCATGTACAATGGTGCTTTGAATTATACATGCGAAGGATATTCACAATCATTCGATTTACAACCTCGGTTTGGCCATTTGTCTGGGGGTGGAACGACATGGATTTGGTGAGCTTGGTGTCTAGCAGTGACCAGAGGCTCAGCAAGAATGTGCTGAGAAATCGACTATCTCGATCTGAGACAATGGTTTGTGAGATTATGAAATGTACCCAAACTCGTTCAAAGAAGAGCTTGGCAGTGGCCTTTGCTGTGATGCTCTTCTTGCAGGCAACCATAATCACCATCTTAGAAAATCGATCAACAACCACAAAAACACCATCATTTCCATGCTTGGTGGATGAGAGGCCCGACATGTAGTCCATTGAGATGGATTCCCATGGCTTGTCAGGAGTAGGAAGAGGGGTGTACAAGCCCTATTTCTTAGTGGTCGATTTGGCAATAGCGCAGGTAGTGCAGGACTTGATATACTTGCTAACCTCCTATCGAAGTTTCGGCCAGTAGATATGTTTCTGTAGCATCACCACTGTCTTTTCAATGCCGAAGTGTTCTGCTACCCGACTGTAGTGGGCTTCCCAGATCATCTTTGCTCACTCACTTGATGGAACACAGATATGGCCCAGACGACACATCAACCCATCCTAAAGATGGAAATTATCGACAACTACGTTTGCACCCAACATTTGGTAGGTGGTGGCGAAGTCAGGGTCTGTCTCATAGAGTTGGGGCCATCCAAATGTCTCATGGCCGCAAGATTCTAGCACTGTGGTGAGTTCCGCGACTGGCAGTCTGCTGAGGCAATCAGCGACACAATTGGTGCTTCCTATTTTATACTTTATGTTGAGGTGGAATTGTTGCAAGTATGTAGACCACTTTTGATGGCGGTCATTCTGCAATTTTCCCTATGTCTGCATGAACTGCAGTGGCTTATGATTAGTGTGGATGACTATATCCTTCCCAAGAATGTAATGTCTCCATTGGCGGCATGCTTGCACAATGGAGTACATTTCTTTGTCGTAAGTAGGGTACTTACAGACAATATCTAACAGTTTCTCACTATGATAGGCCATGGGGTGGCCATGCTGAGTGAGAACGATGCCCACAGCATAGTCTGAAGCATCTGTCTCGATCTCAAAAGGATGTTGTAGGTCTGGTAGTGAAAGTATTGGGGTTGAGCACAAGCGCTGCTTCAAATCATCGAACGCTTGCTGGGACCGGCCCCATGCAAATTTTTCCTTACCACAACCCCTGTTTATTTGGCTGAGGTCCCATGCAATATGGGAGAAACCCAACATGAACCTACAGTAGAAATTAGCAAGGCCTAAGAAGCTCTGAAGCTCAGTGAGTGTTGTTGGGGCTGGCCAGTCACGAATGACTTGGATCTTGGCTAGATCCACATGTACGCCATGATGATCAATGATGTAGTCCAGGTAATGGACCCTGTCCATGCCGAAGGAGAATTTTTCCAAGTTGGCGTATAGCTTCTACTACCGCAGGGTGTGCAGAACCTGTTGAATATGATGCAAGTGTTCGGCCCAAGTCTTGCTGTAAATTAGAATGTCATCCAGATACACCACTACAAATGTATTAGTGAATGGTCATAGGATATCGTCCATCATCCTCATGAAAGTGGATGGAGCATTTGTCAAACCAAAGAGCATGACCAACCATTCAAAAAGGCCTTCCTTTGAATTGAAGGCGGTCTTCCATACATCTGTCTACTCTATCGGGACCTGGTGGTAGCCAGACTTCATATCAATCTTACTGAAGTGTTTGGCCCCTGTGAGTTGATCAAGGAGGTCATCGATTTGGGGAATCGGGTACCGGTTTCTGATTGTGATTTTATTCAGAGCCCCGTAATCAATACATGGTCGCCAGGTTCCATCTTTCTTCTGTACTAGCACGATTGGGCTCCCGCAAGGTGATGAGCTAGGGTGTATGTGCCCCTTGTGGAGCAGTTCATGGATATGTTGCTTGATCTCTCATTCTCTAACAAAGAGCGACGATAGACTGGCCCATTGGGTAGCAGTGCATCGAGGGTCAGATTGATGGGGTGCTTGACTTGACAGTGCAGAGGTACCCTTGTAGGTGAGGAGAAGATATCCGAGTATTCTTCCACGACCTTATCTACTTGCTTCAGCTGTGCGGAGAGGTCGGTCGCAAAGACCCTGGATGTGGTCGTGATCTTTCGCTTATTCTAAGAGCGAATCATGAAGAAGACAAACTTCCCCATCTGAGATATGACCTTCCTACATTTCTTAGCAGAGATCAAGGAAATAACACTAGGTGGGACTGCTTCGGTTATCCTGTACAATTTCCTATTCAAAGTAATAATAACACTATGAGGCCTAGACTCATATACAGCATGACATTTCCATAAATAAGGTTGTCCCAAAAGAACATCACAAACTTCTAGAGGAGAAACATCACACAATACCTTGTCTTTGAAGGGCTTGATGCCGTACGACAGTCAGCACTGTTGGCTGACACGGAGATCGCTTCCTTGGCGGAGCCATCCAATGGTGTACGGTTGTGGGTGCATCATTGTTGGCAGGGCCAGTCGCTTAACGACCTCTACTGAGATGAGGTTCTTCTGGCTACCACTATCAATGATGAAGTGCAGTGGGGTACCTTTTACCCACATCTGTGAATGGAAGAGGCGCTCTCCTTCTTATAGCTCGTCTGGTTCACCAGGCTAGAGCCTTGTGGTAGCAACGGTGGCACTAGGTTCCATGTCAATGATTCGTCTTCCCCTTTCTGGTTCTGGCTCAGTGTCATAATCTGCATCTGATTCAGAGGATTTCACATCGGCCACCAGTGACTGCTTTGAGTGACAGTCAGCAGTGTTATGCCAAGGGCTCTTATGGAAGTTGCAACACTTACCGGTATCTTTCTTTGTCTTTCCGGTGTCCTTTGCTTGCAGCTTGGATTGGTTGTCCTGATACTATCCATCTTTTCTCTGTCCTTTGTTCAGTGGGTTTGGGTCGCCCTTTCATGGATTTTGTTGTGAGGGGTTTCCAGGCCCAAATTGTCGCGTCTTTTGTTTAAGCTTCTGCTTGATTTTGACGACATATCAATAGGCCACGCCCAACGATGAGATGTCCAAAAATTCCATTTCGGTTTGGATGTATCTATGTAGAGCACCACGATACTTGAGCACCAGATGTCGCTCCGAATCTTTGATACCCAACTTGGTGTGCAAGGTATGGAAGATATTTGTGAAATCTAGCACTGCTTGGTCTTTTTCTTGCCACAATGTGGTCCATTTGGTATACAGGTCGTCATAACTTCCGACAGGGTAGTATTGTTCCTTAATAGCATCCCCGAAGGATCCCCAGGTGGCCTTGACTGAAAATAATGAGGTTTCCTCTGTTTCCTTTTTCTCACAGAAAGTTTCCCACCAATCTTTGACATGGGGAACGACTTTGAGGAGTGAAAAAGTAATCTTTTCTTTATTCAAAAAGTTATGGACAAAAAAATACCCTTCTAGTAGATTCAACCACTTTTCTACAACATCTGCGTCTCTCTGACCTTCAAATATAGGAATATTGAATTTTATTTGTACCTTGAAGGGGGCGACGCCTCCGTTCGAAGAAGATGCATCGCCTCTTGGTAGCCACTAAAATATTTGTGCAAAACTATCCATCATCTCGTTCCTTTGTTGCGTGAGGGATTCGTCAATCAAAGTTTGAAAGGATCTCCTATCCCATCATATTTATTTTATCCTGCCATGGGAGGTTTCTTGGGCATGCGAGAGCTTCTTTCCTTAAGAGAAACAAGCTCAAGACCCAACTCTTTGTACTCCGAGCTCGTTGGGGACATGCATTAATACGACAAGGAGCAGATCGCTCTGATACCAATGATCCAGATTTTATGAGAAGAACGAAATGAATATAGACTATTAATAGGTTCTTAACACAAAATAACAGAGATATAGTAAAACTGGTTTTCTATTCAATAACAAAATAAGATGAAACTGTAAAATGCAACGGAAACAAGCTTGCTGGAATGGTGGTGGCTTATCTCTGAGAAGAGATGTGACGACAACACGCATTTTCCAGAAGAAAATTAAAACGAGGCTCTGAAGGAATTTTTACAATAATAAAGAATGCCAAAAACCCTAGACATCCAAAAACCTAACCCTAGGAGATGAAGCACCAAAAGTCATGTGGGCCCCGTTTGGGTAAGTTAGTACATCAACTTCCTGGGGTCATAACTTTTGCATACGATCTCCGTTTTAGGCGTGTGATAGCCCGTTGGAAAGGTATTGTCGAGGAGATTCATTTTGGGGGATCAATAATGCCTTTGGATATCATTGAGGATATAGAACCTGAAAAACCTTCATTTATGCCCTTAAAATGGCCCTGGAAGTTAAAACTGCTAAAAATAGTAAATTGCCAAAATTGTCAGAAAATTGTTTTGAGCCAGTTGGAAAAGGTGGGTGGCCACCGATATACATATGGATCACTCAAGGGATCTACTCCAAAGGGAGAAGATAATACTACCGAGTGGGAGCTTGTTGCAGTGTACAATGTCATGGGTATGATGATGTATTTTCAAACGATGTCAGAGGCACTGATAAATCACCTTGATTGAGATGAGGGAAGAGGATATTCAGCCAATGAGGGTTTTCAATTCCCACCTATATTTAGTGTTAGTATTCACAGAGAACTCAAGAAGTTAAAATTTCTTGAGTTACGGGGTTTAACAAACAGTTTATCCCCCAAAGCTTGGTTAGATAATATGGCAATGTGTTATGCATTGCACGATTATACCTCCAATATGAAGGTACGTATGAACGTATTTTAGTTGAAAGGGAGAGTGCTTATTTGGTGGAAGACACTCTTACCACAACTTAATATGGCCATTGAAGACGAGTCTTGGGAATTTTTTGAGGAACTATTTTGAGAGAGGTACCTATCTGATGATTTCATTGAGTTCCAGCTCAATGAATTCAATGCTTTATTACAGGGTATTCATACAATACCTGAGTATGAGGCTAGGTTTATGGATTTTCTCATATATGCTCCACACCTAAACATTGGAAAGTTAAAGATGAATAAGTTTTTTTTTGGTCTCAACCACCACATTCGTCCTAAGGTGAGGATTGTAATGCCTCAAACTTTGTATGATGCAGTACAAAAATATTTTATCACTGAAGAAGAGTTGAAAAGTGGGGATCAGGGTAGGACTCCTTCTAGGAATACATGAAAAATTCCACTTAGAGCATCGCAGTAGCAGGCACCTGTTAGACAAACTTTTGGGCACCATGATACACCTAGAGGGCCTATATTTTCTACACCGTGCAGAAATTCCACCAAACAGAGGACTTTTTATAGAGAACCACCGCTACAACAACCATGTCATCCTAAGGAACAACAATAATATAGTTCTATTCTGAAGAAAATTTCGGGGCTTTAGAACCCTATACCAACAGATTCTTCCTTTGGAACTAGGAGCACCGACCCTAAGAATGGATGTTGGATTTGTGGAGAAACCCACTATCATACATATTGTCCTATTGAGAAGGAGAGAACCACTAGATCATAAGGACATATTCCAGTAGGATATTTGGGTAAGGTCCATAACATTCAAGTAAGGTGAATAACCACCAGGATGAGCATCAATCTATAGTACTTGAGACTTCAGATATGATATTAAATAAACAATTTATTATTTTGATAGATATATGAGCTATTGAGAGTTTTATATATAGTGTTTAACTTAAAAGAATTAAGGTGAAGGCAGTTGAATAAGATGAGTTTAGATATGTAGAGTTGGCATTTGGTGCCAAGTAAAAAGTTGGAGGAAGGGTTAAGGATTGTAACATCAATTTGGGTGATTTCATCACAAATGTAACCCTTTATGTCACAACCTTAATACCCTATGACATTGTGATTGGATTAGATTGGTTAGAATCTCATGACGTGATACTTAAATACAAGATGGAAATATTAAGCTTAATTGATGATTTGGAACAGAGTAGAGTAATTTTAGGAAGAAACCAAGGAGTATCACTAAGATTTATTTCTTCCCTACAATTACAGAAAAATATGTGCAAGGGATGTAAGTTGTATGAAATATTAGCGCTTAATGAAAAGGGTGACACAAAAATATTGGAATACTTTCCAGTAGTATCAGAGTTTGCTGATGTTTTTCCTGAAGAACTACAGATTTACCGCCAAAAAGAGAATTGGAATTTACTATAGATTTAAAACCTGGAACTGAACCAATTGCAAGACATCCATATCATATGTCAACACCTAAATTGCAAGAGTTAAAGATGAAATTGAAGAATTTATTATATTTGGGATTTATACATCCAAGTGTATTGTCGTGGGTTGCATTAGTAATTTTTTTAAGAAAGAAGGATAGATTGTGGAGGCTTTGCATTTACTATTGTTAGTTAAACAAAGCCACGATAAATAATCAATACATGCTACCGAAAATCGATGAATTATTTGATCAAATGAAGGGGTTGACATTATTTTCAAAGATAGATTTGAGATCGGGCTATCACTGGTTGCAAATCAAAGAAGAAGATATTCCTAAGACAATGTTTAAAACAGGATTTGGACATTACAAATTTATTCTATTACAATTTGGATTGACAAATTCCCCTGGTGTATTCATGATTTTAATGAATGGGGTATTCCTTGAATACTCATAAAAGTTCATACAAGTATTTATTGACAACATATTAATTTACTCTCGGACAAAAGAGGAGCATGACGAACATCTGAGATTAGTTTTGTAGTGTTTAAGAGAAAACAAGTTGTATGGAAAGTTGTCGAAGTGTTCTTTTTATCAAACAAAGATTCACTATTTGGGACACATTTTTTTCTGGAGAAGGTATCACTATGGATCAAATGAAGGTAGAGGCCGTTATGGAATGGCCAACACCAATAATCGAGCAAGAAGTACACAATTTTGTGGGGTTAGCAAGTTATTATCGACGCTTCATCGAAGGATTTTCAAGAATAACAAATCCAATTACAGAATTGAAAAATAAGAAAAAGAAATTTTTATGGTCAGAAAAGTGCGTCGAAGCATTTCATAGGCTTAAAGAATTACTAACAAAAACACTTATATCAAAGGTTCTAGATATGGACAAGGAGTTCTTTGTATGCACTGATGTATCCGAGGAAGGATTGGGTGGAGTGTTAATGGAAGAAGGTCGAGTTATTGCATATGTTTCAAAAAACCTAAGAAGGCATGAAGAGAATTACACAACACACAAATTAGAATTATTTGCAATTGTTTATGGATTACGAGTTTGGAGACATTACCTTATTGGATGGAAATTCGAATTGAAAACTGATCCTAGTGGATTGCAACACATTTTTACTCAGAGTGACTTGAACGCGTTGTTGAGGAAAAGATATGAAATGATCTTACTCAATCATTTTAAGATTCTTCTTGGCTAAAGAAAAATAGACGAGAATATCACCCTATGTTTATAGCCAACAAAAATAACATCCTAACTCACAAGTATTGATTACAAGTGCTTAGGCTAGCCTTTTACAAGTAAAAAGCTTGCTCAAAATTCACTTTTTATATGATTTCCTGAATATTACAGTTGTTGAAATAAATGTAGAGACATAAGTAAAGAAACCAAGAAGATAATCAAGACGGATGAGACATAAATAAATCCTTTATTTCATTCGAATTCACCAAAGAGTCATTTATTTTACAAAATTTCATGCAGAAATTTCGGACCAAAGTCAAACTTAGACATCCCCGATGGAACATGCAAAGGGACCTCTGACAGAAAATAAAAAATTGAACTCTAAAATATGGATTAGATTGCCACATATTGTTTCCCACTCGACTCTTCACAATAGCCTTTGTCATTCACAAACAGACAATTCTACACAGACTATCAAAGATAGATCAACACCTTTAAAAAACAAGTGTTTGAATGATGTAATTCAACCCTGAATCTTGTTGTCTACAATAAGACCCTTCTATCATAAAACAAAAATTAGTCTTATGATAAATTAAGGAATGAATGAAAACTGAACTATCTCAACATAAAATCAAAGAGCAAACCTTAGTATGCTTCTCCTTCTCTCCTTGTTCCTCCCTTTCCCTTTTCCCTTTAAGAAAATTAGAATTGGTTGAAGTAGTTGAACCACCTCTTTAGTTAAGTTAACTAAAACTCAACCAACTTTTAGTTAAGGGGGGAAGAGTAATAAATCATAATAAGGGTTTTTAAATAATAATAACTAGTAGGTGGGACCCCTTATGACCCCCTTTAGTTCTCAACAATCATAACATAAGTAGTCAATTAAACAAAACACCCCCCCTTGCGACTCCCATCATAACATTCATATTTGACAATTTATCTCAATAATATTTGCAATTATTTCCAAAATATATTACCAACATATCCAAAATCATGCTATACTAAAATTTGAAGTCAACTGTCATCAACAATAAAAAAATTCAAATCCATATTTTCTAGTTTGTGAGGCAATGTTTCCCTTGTTGATGCTATCATCCTTTAGTCCTTCTAAACCTACCTTAGGCTGTGTGAAATATTTGAGCCTCATCTCGCTAATCATATGAGAGCAATCGTCCTTCCAATTCATGTGGAAGGACACATATTTAACAGAATTATTTGAAGATGCAGAAGGGGCAGCAATGACTTTCTCTTTGATAGGGGCACAATAGGCCTCGATTTTCATCCTTTTATTTGAATAGCTCATTCCTATATGCATAATTTATTAGCAAATAGTTCCTTTAACAACCATATATGACAACTCTTTAAAAATATGAAATAGATTTTGGCTCAACAACATATCAGGCTCATGCAATCCAATCCATATAAATTGTTTAACTATTGTCAATGAGCAGGGGTGAACAAAAGGTCCTGGGATGTGCGAGGGGCTTGTATTTAGAAAAAAATGATAAAATGAGGGGGAAACAAAACCTGGTTACTGCTCAAAGACCACAAACAATCAACTATAATGCAAACCAAAGAAAACATGAGTGTAATCCAACCAAGAAAATGTGACTCTAAACATCTTCAATACATAATTCTTCTTGACTGTAATTAATTTTTAGAACATGGAGTGAAAAATGAATGTGGGAAGGCGAGAGGGTTGTAATTAGTGGAAATCGAAATAATGGTAGGGAAAGAGAGTGATTATTGTTCATAAAATTAATTATGTGGTCCATAAAACCATTCTGTAAAAGGAAATACACCAACCAAATGACCACTAAGACCCCAAAACAATTACTGTGTATAGTTCAAGAAATCCTATGCATTAACTTGCTCCCTGTTTGTAATCAAATATTTAACACAATGTTGTCAAATCAAGACAATATGAATTCCAAAACAACATGTAGGGGAGCTCTTTTCATCTCACCTATCCATTTAATATTTTAAAACACTTCCCAAATGGATAAATAGTAAACCACTCTGTTCAACATCAAAATCAATCCCTGCCCACAAATTAGTTCAATCATCAAATACAAACTCAAAGGCCGTGCTCGATTTTTTCCTTTAATTCATTTAATAATTAAATTACAGTGAGGTTATACCGTCACAGACCCTGTGTCTGTGTCTGCTATGAAACATGATATTCATCAATACACATAGCGAACAACCACATGCAACCATCAATTGTTTAAATGCTAGATCTTGACTTTCCATTTAAACTCATAGACATCCATCACCAATCAACACATACCATGCTGTGGAATACACAGACATCCAAAAAAATGAAAGAGAATTTCCATGACTATTACAGTTTCAATAACTCTGAATATAAACATCGACAGTGATGGGATAACAATCCAATACCGATATCATAACACAAGTCGATCAAATTGCAACAAAGCCATGTTAAAAAACCCATGACCTTCTCTAATGGCACAATCAAATAATATTGATAAAAAATACAGTGGATAACCATGCCATAATTACCACGATTGCAACATTCTCATTTAAAATTTTTAAAACACACAATCACAGTATTATTAACTTAACCTATCATGTTGTAGGAACACCACACATACCCATACATCATGCACGAAGAAATGTTTTGACTTAATCAATTAAAAAAAGTGTTGGGTTATCAATTCAATGATCACAAGAACGACGACTGTATACTTGATTTAAAAATCATACAATTAACCATGCTAAGATTATCCATTTAATTATAACAACAAATGCAATAACTAGATACCAAAACCAACACCACTATCACATAATCAACGGGGCGAGCCAGTAATTCTGTTGACAATACACCATCAATCCATAACAACCAACAATATAACCAACATGCCATAATGGTATCCTCTATCAACACCCGGGCTTGATAATTTATGGGTTTGATCTGTGGACCAACACAGGGAGACTAGATTTGACTCCTCTCATTGGGGGAAACTTCTGAGACCAATGGTGCTGTTAAGAACCAAACATCAATATAGCATAGAAAAACCTCAAGAAAAGTACTCAAAGCCTTGAAAAAGAGATAATATCAGATAATAAGCCTCTTCGAGGGGGCAA
>ML781892.1:293737-316516 GCA_009831015.1 Picea engelmannii | reverse complement strand
CCTTTAATAATTTTTGTAATTCTTCTTTGACTACCTCTTTCAATATTGGATTCATTCTTCGTTGTGGTTGTTTGAGTGGTCTTATGTTATCATCTATGTAGATATGATGAGTGCATGTTTCAGGATGAATCCCCTGCATATCAGTATATTCCCAAGAAAATGCTTTATGATATTTCTTCAATAGTGCAATTAATTGTTCTTCCTAGGATGGTTCAAAATTTGTGCCAATATTCAAGTATTTCCCAAGACTAATTTCAATTATCTTGCTTTGAGTATTTTCCATAGAGATAACTGGAAAAATGTCATTAAATACTGACTCTAAAGAATGAATTGTGCAATTTTCTTGAAAAGTTTGTCCTAAGATCTCATCTACAGCAATGTATTTTGTGTCTCTTAATTCTTCTGAGATATCTGGTTCAGAAATGAAATAGTCTAATAGATCTTCATTGTTTCCCCCCCCTAAAATCAAAATCTTGATTAATACTTAATATAGGTTGAATTACTTCTTCCTGTTGTTGCTTTGTTTCATCAAGAAAAGGTAATTGATCTATTACAAAAGGTTTTTGAGTAGGAGGATAAAGTGTGATTTGTTTCCTTTCAGTTCCATGTGAGATAATCATATTCCCTGTTCTACAACCGATGAAAGCATCTGCTGTGGCCAACCAAGGTCTTCCAAGGATCAATGGATGGCCTCCTAGATTAGATTTTGGTTGAAGGACCAAGAAATCTATAGGATACTCCCAAGAATCCAAAGCAACTGTGATATCTTCAAGTATACCTTCAGGAACTACTTTAGATCTATCAGCTAATTCTAAGACCGTAGTGGTTGGTCAAATATTTTGAAAATTCAAATGTCTCATTGTCTCTAATGTCATCACATTGATAGCTGCTCCTAAGTCAATTAATGTTTTAGAGATTGAAAAATTGTTGATTGTTATGGTTACCATTGGAATTTATGGGTCAACATATTTTTCGATTGAAATGGTATTTGACATTAGGCCTGCTAGATTTCCAATTACATGAATTATTGGTGGATCCTTCCTTATTTTGTTAATTTTCTTTGAACATAATTCCTTAATTGCTTTTGTATATATTGGGATATCCTTAATTGCTTGCAATAAATGAATTTTCACACAGACATTTCTTAATTCATCTAAGACATCAAACTCAGGAAGGGAGATTGGTAATTTCTCTTTAACCAACCTTTCTGGAAAAGGAGGTGTTTGGATATTTAATTTTTTACCCTTCTAGATTTGATTGTCTATTGGTAGCTTTTCTGTGCTAGGAATCTCCTCTTTTTCAATTTTTTTTTCTATGATAACAGGAGAATCCTTTGGCAAAACTTTCCCAAACCTTAAGTGGATATTTTGAAGAGGGAGGATTGAGTATGATGGCCCTTCTTCAATGTTATACATGGGTTTTTCCACTTTATTATTAGGATTGGAGTTTGGCTGGGATGGTAATTGAGTTGGTCTGGGTGGAGGTTGGTTAGATGGTAGCTGGAGTTGTTGTGGTTGGATTAGTTGTAGTGAAGGTTGTGATGACTCAAAATATGAATTTTGTGGTTGATTCTTCTGGAACTGTTGATAAGGAAAAGGTTGGTATGGTTGTTGATAAGGCTGTTGGTATGGCTGTTGGTATGGCTGATTTCCTTGAGCATACCCTCACCAAACTTGAGGAGGTTGGTTTTGGCTCTGCTAAGGAGGCCAATTTTTCCAAGGCATGGGTTCATTCCATGAATTTTGAATAGGAGTTTGAAAATTCTGAGGAAATTGTTGAGAGAATTGAGGAGCAAAATTTTGAGACATACCTGTGAAACGTGGCTGCCAAGGCTTCCTTGGTGCTAGATAATAAAGAGATTCCATTCCTTGTAATTCTTCTATGTGAGTATCTTGTAGTTCTTTTAACCTTGGACAATCATCAGTGGCATGATTATCTGTACATAACCCACAAACTTGAATTCTGTCTAAAGGACATTCTCTCGGTGCATGTTTTTTTCTACATTTAGGACAATAGATGGCTAATAATTTATCTTGTTCCTCTTGCTTTTGTTTATCTTTCAATGTGTCAATTTGTGAACCAAATGTGTTCATAATATCAGTTTTAAATCTCTCAAACAAATTCCCTAATTCTGATTTAGTAACACCATTGGAAATTGATTTAGTTGACTTTGTCACAATATCTCTTTGTCCTCGTCCTCTTTTAGCTTTTCCCCTTGAATATTTCTTACATAATTCAATGATTTTTGGGAAAGGAAGGTGAGAAATATCCCCTTACCCCATTAAATTAAGAGCCTCCAAATTTTCATCTGAAATTCCCTTCAAAAATATAGTACGAATGACATCTAAAGGAAGATTAGATTGCTTAGATTTGTGCATATTATAGAGAAATATTTCTAGATATTATTCTAAGCTTTCATCCTCACTTTGAGACATTTTAAAGATATCTTCTTTAGAGTCTTTGGACTTACAATAGGGCTGATATTTTGTAAGAAATTTCTTTTTCATGTCATCCCAATATACTATGGTTGCTTCTCCCAATCCCATGAACCATTTTAATGCATATCCTTTCAAAGTTGCAGGAAATAAACAAAGTTTTTGAGCATCATTGGTATATCCATATGTTCAACAAACGATGTCAAATTCAAACATGAAAGCATCAGAGCCTTCAGTAGACAAGCCAAAGAAATTTGGAAGAACAGAGGGAGGAATATTCTTCATTTTTATGTCATCTCCTAAAAGAGTTGGTGTATCAACTATAGAAAATGAAAATGTAGCATGTTCTTCTTCATCCTCTTCATCATTTCCTCCTCCTCTTGTCTCTTCTCGATGTGATTCTCTATCCTCTCATTCTTTACTTCCTCTTTCTTCATTTCTTTTCCTTTCTAATTCCCTTTCCATTCTCTCCCTTTCTTGTCTATCAGCTTCTGACATTGCAAAGAACTTTTCTGTTGTACAGTTAGATATTTCTATTGGAAAAAGAGGTTGTCCTATTTGTTCAAAAATAGTTTGCTTTTCTTTTTTCTTTCCTACAGAAGATATTTCTGTTTGTATTTGTTTCTTCTTTACTTCATGAGCCAATAGAACTTGTCTTTCTATGAGAGTTAACCTTTGTCCTGAACATTGTTTTTCTTCTAATTCTTCCAAAGTGTTTTTTCCAGCAGTTGGTGTAGTAGATTCGTATTTTTCAGTTGTAGATGTTCCTGATCCTATAGATGGTTGATTAGTTTTGGGGGGGTTTTGTTTTAAAAATCTACCTTTATCATCCCTAAGTTTAGACATAAAGAAACATAACTTAAAATTAAGTCTATGTTGTGTTTTTTTATTTTATGTGTATATATGTTGTTTTTCTCTAAATGTGCCTCCCCGGCAACGACGCCAAAATGTTAGGCTCCAATCTACTGATGTAAATTAGAGTACAAATGATTGTCAATCCGGTGTTTGTAAGACTTAGAGGCACATCCAAAGTATATGGATTTAGAGATAACTTTTATCTTTAATGGAGATAAACCAAAACCTATTCTAACGGTTGAATATGGAAGAGATGCTAAGATTCTATTCATAAGTCCTATTCATAGATCTCATAACAATAATCAACAATTGTTTTCCTAAAGAGTATCAACAGTAAGCATTCAAGAGATGTTCGAACTAGTTCTAAGACCTATCAAATGCTAGAAGGACAAAACTAATATTCAAGAGATGCATTCATTGTCTTCTTTCATTCATTCATTAGCAACTATCATCAAATTAAATCAAAAGTACTGAAAGCGTAAATAACTCAAAAAACATTCATGACTATCTTAATGCTTGAAGGCAAACTACACATTGAATTATTATTCAAGAAATCATTCACAATATGAGTAAGGCTTTGAAACATTAAGCATATGACTTAGCTATGGAATTCATATAACTACAGCAAGACAAAAACTCATCTACAACAAGATCTGATCTAAAACATGTATCAAATATTACTTGAAAAGAACATAAAGAAAGAGTGTACTAGTTTGGCAAAGGGGGCCCTCCAATGCTTCACTAGTACACTTGAGTTGTCTCAGCTAAGAAAGAGCTCCAACAACATTCAAATCATCATATCATAGGCATTAATAGGAACAAAACACATTACTGATCTTCAAGATTGCAAATTCCAAAGTTTCTTCATTCACATCAAGATTGTCATACTAGTCTATGCTTAAGAGTATTTATACAAGAGTTTCAAATCTAAAAATGCTAATAAGTCTCCTAAATATCATGATAAGATCCATAATATATCCTAGGAGGGTCGAATGCCTCCTTCAGATCCACAATATATGGCCAAATCCCACGAAAATCCAAAACTGTCCATGATTTAAGGCTAAAACAGGGTATTTTCTGCTGAAGTGGCCCTGTTTGACCAGCTTTGACCAGACATCTGGAAGGCTCAAATCTCGAATCTGATAGCTCATTATCCATCCTTGTACATCAAGGAACATGACCCAAGTCTTAGATTTTTCCTAGGTGTCCTGCAAGTACACGAAGCTAGGAGCAATTACGGGATTTAGTCAAATCCTGTAATTTCTGATAAATTTTCAATTTTAATGCCAAAATTTAGAAAACTCAATTCTTAAGCTAAATAATGATAAATATACCTTGCATAAGCTGTTTTATGGAAAATATGGAATGAAATGAAGGCAAAATGGATGGATATAGAGGCAAAAGTGTGGTTTATAGAGAAAAAAGGAAGCATAAAAATGTACTCAACACTGCCATTTCTCTATCTTTAGTCGAGGCAGAGTACAGAGGGGTAGTTAACATAACCATTCAGGCTATGTGGCTAGAACATTTTCTCACTGATTTGGGCATTTATTTTCATCGGTCGATCATCATCTGGTGTGACAACCAGAGCACTCTGAAGTTTTACAGAGATCTAGTTTAGAGGCAGCAGATGAATCACACCGAGATCCACATGCACTACATCTGGGACTTAGTACATGAGGGGATCATCGACTTGTAGTTATTTCCTTCAGAAGAACAGATGACAGACATTTTCACCAAGACCTTCACTGAGTAAAAATTCCATTCTCTGCGAGATCATCTTGGAGTGAAGGACACAGTTGCCTAGCAACTGTAGTTCTTCTTTTTACATACATTGTACCTTGAGGGGGGGTTTTTCCCATGAGGTTTTCCCTCTTTCCTCGATTTATTTTTAGTGTATCTTTTGTACTTGGGTACCTAACATGGCCTCGTTGCTGGGACCCAATATTTATTTTCACCATAGTGATGTTCAGGGGGGGTGTTGGAGTTACTTCACACACACCTAGGATTTATTTTTCCTAAGGTTTTTATTTTTTTATTAGTCTTAATTAGTCATTATCCAGTCTCCTATATTTTAGGAGAGAATATTCCACCTAGAGAATATTATTATTCAGTTCACACTTCAGTTTGACTAGTTGAGTTGAGTTTAGATGTTGCATTGGGATCATCACCATGCTAATTCGACCTTGCCTTGGTATCATCACCAAAGTGGCCCATTAGCCTTGATTCCTTGAGTTAACTCCTCACTACTTTCTGTTCATTTAGTTAACTGAAGACTAGTTGACTAGTTAACTCAACTAGGTGGCAGTTCACTCCCGTAACTGCCTGAGAGACTAGAATAGGTGGCAGTTCACTCATGCAACTATTGGTGTGTGTTCATATCACTCTAGACCACCACTATGGCGACTTGGTTCACCTCAAGTCAAACTCATTGAGTTATACAGAGTATATCATGTGTAAATTATTCATTATTCATAACGGTTAATGAGAATTCTTTCTCTCCTTCTTCTTCTTTTTCCAATTCTCTTTGAAAATGTGTGTATCATTGTTTATCTAGATCTATTCTGTGCAGGTCAACAAATTTACATTAATCTATTTTTTTTTCTATATGATTAGACCCTTAGATTATCATTATATATGGTTAGGGTATATTTTTTGAATTGTAACTTAACTAATGTTAAGTTAATAGAATATGGTGGGTCATAGTTAGACACTTAGGTTATTAATATACATTTTTAAGGGGTATACTTTTGCAGTGTAACTTGGCTAATGTTAAGTTAATTAGAAATATTATGGGTTATGTCCTTTGTAATTGATAATCACCTAATTAATTTAGCACATAGACCCTTTCACAAGGATTTTGGAGACTGACTTAAATAGGATTGATGTGCAAATTGTGCAATGATAGGGGAATGAACTTTTATTGGATTAATACATGACTTGCATAATTGACATAATAAGTGTAGTGTGAGAATTGTGCAATGTGTTATGCATTGTGAAATTATACCTCCAACATGAAGGTCTGTATAGCTGTATTTAATATGAAATGGAGTGTGCTTCTTTGGTGGAAGACACTCTTACCACAACTGAATATGGCCATTGAAGACGTGTCTTAGAAATTGTTTGAGGAACGATTCCAATAGAGGTACCTATATGATGAGTTCATTGAGTGTTTCTCAATAAAATCAACACTTTATGATAGGGTATTTATTGATATAGGTGGATATTGGTGGCCACCCACCTTTTCCAACTAGCTCAAAACAGTCTTCTGGCAATTTTGGCAATTTACTATTTTTGGTAGTTTTAACTTCCGAGGCCATTTGAGGGCCTAAATGAAGGTTTTTCGGGATATATATTCTCAATGATAGAAAAATTCATGATTGATCTCCCAAAATGAATCTCCTCAATGATACCTTTCCAACGGGCTATCATGCGCCTAAAACAGAGATCGTGTGAAAAAGTTACGACCCTGGGAAGTTGATGTACTAACTTACCCAAACGGAACCCACATGACTTTTGGCGCTTCATATCCTAGGTTTAGGTTTTTGGATGTCTAGGTTTTTTTGCATTCCTGTTATTATAAAAATTCCTTCAGAGCCTCATTTTAATTATCTTCTTGCGAATTCGAGTAGCCGTCACATCTCTTCTCAGAGATAAGCTGCCACCATTCTAGCGAGTCTTTCACTCTATATTTTTATAGTCTCTGTACATTTATTTCATCAATAGAAATCATGTATTACTATATATCTGTGTTTACGGTTGCATCTCTGATACATTTCTATTATATTATTGTATACCTGCGATATCTCTGTGCATTTCTTTATTATATCTCCACTCTCATTTCGTGCCGAAAATAATCCAGATCAGTGGTATCAGAGCAGGCTTCTCTTGATCATTTTTTTAGTGCACGTCCTTGACGAGTTCCGAGTATAGAAAGTTGGGTCTCAAGCTTATATCTCTTGAAGAAAATCTCTCTCGCACACCCAAGAAACCCTCAATGACAGAGGAAAAGAAAAATGACAGAGCAGGCGATCCTATCAATATGTTGCTTGAGCAAGCTCTCATGCGGAAAAGGGAAAAAATGATGGAGAATTTTTCCCACATCCTTCAATGCCTACCGATAGCAGCAGGCACATCTTCATAAAGTGACCACTTTGGAAGAACCTCGCCTTTCAAGGTACAAGTTAATTTTGTTATTCTTTATTTGAAGGATAGATAGATGCAGAAACCCTAGACAAATGGTTAAATATGCTAGAATGTTATTTCTCTGTTCACAATTTTTTCGATAGAGAAAAGATCACCTTTGCACTCCTTAAATCTCTCCCCCATGTCAAACATTGGTGGGAAACTTACTGGGAGCAAAGTTCCACGGAGGATTCTGGAATATATGGGGTCGAGCCCACTTGGGATTTTTTTGTGGATGCGGTAAAATAACAATATTACCCTGTTGGCAAGTATGAGGACCAGTACATGAGATGGACCACACTGTGGCAAGAGAGGGGCCAAGTAGTTCTGGATTTCAACAATACCTTCCATACCTTGCGCACCAAGTTGGGTATCAAAGACTTCGAATGACATTTGGTTTTAAAATACCATGTGGCTCTACACAGATACATCCAAACTGAAATGGATTTTCTGGACATCTCATCACTCGGTTCTGCTTATCGATATGATGTTAAAATTGAGCAAAAATTGAAGCACCAGAACAAACTGGAGTTCAAGTCTGCAAATCCGCAACAACCAAAGTATGAGAAAGATGGCCCTAACAAACAATCTTCTAAAAACCAGTCCAAGCCACAGGAAAAGAAGGGTCACGGGAAGACAAATAAGGACACCGAAAAATGGTGCAATTTCCAAAAATGACCCTAGCACAACACTGATGAATGTCGCTCAAAACAATCATTGGTGGATGAGATCAAAGACAAGGAGCCAAACCTTGATTGAAAATCTTATTCTAAAAATGCTGGTAAAGGACAGATCAATGATGAAGAACCAATAGATCCTGAAGAGGGGGAGCACTTTTTTCATTCACAAATGTGGGTGAAGGGGACCCCACTGCACTTTATTATTGATAGCGGAAGCCAGAAGAACCTCATCTTAGCAGAGGTTGTCAAACAGTTGGGATTTTCGACAACACCACACCCGCAACCATACAACATTCGGTGGCTTTGCCAAGGACAAGATCTCTGTGTCAGCCAACAATGTCGATTATCATACAACATCCAACCCTTCAAGGATGAGGTATTATGGGATGTTTCCCCACTGGAATTTTGTGATGTCCTCTTGGGCCAAACATATATGTGGAGACGCCATGTTGTTTATGAGTCTCAACCCCGTAGTGTCATTGTTACTTTGGGGGGTCATCTCTACAAAATACCAGAGGTAGTTCCAACTATTTTTCCACCTAAATAGTGCCGCAAGGTAGTATCTCATACTGCAAAATTCAGTTTCTTCACAATCTATTCAAAAGGGGAGCAGAAGGACACTGCAACCACTATAGCCTCACCCCAAGCACCTTCTATCCAACTGAAGTAGGTCGAAAAGTTTGTAGCAAAGTGCAAAGATTACTTCTGCACATAGGCATCTCATGTAGCCAGAATGGTTAGAAAGGTCCAACCCTTCTAGCCACATGTTCTTGGCAACCTTCAACAAGCTAAGCAACACAACTTCTCCAACAAGGCAAGCAACTCACCAAGATGCACATTCAACAAACACTTTTTCCTCTCCCCTGGGTATTCAATGAAATGGATACCATTTCTTCCTAAGGGGGGAGTATTGATCTAGGTGGATATCGGTGGCCACCCACCTTTTCCAACTAGCTCAAAACAGTTTTCTAGCAATTTTGGCAATTTACTATTTTTAGCAGTTTTAACTTCCGGGGCAATTTTGAGGGCCTAAATGAAGGTTTTTTAGGATCAAGATTCTCAAGGATATTAGAAGACATTATTGAGCCCCCAAAATCAATCTTCTCTATGATACCTTTCCAACGGACTATCATGCACCTAAAATGAAGATCATATGCAAAAGTTACGACCCTGGGAAGTTGATGTACTAACATACCCAAACAGGGCCCACATGACTTTTGGCGCTTCATCTCCTAGGGTTAGTTTTTTGGATGTCTAGGGTTTTTGGCATTCTTGTTATTGTAAAAATTCCTTTAGAGCCTCATTTTAATCATCTTCTTGTGAATGTGATTAGTCGTCACATCTCTTCTCAGAGATAAGCTACCACCATTATAGCGAGTCTTTCACTCTATATTTTTACAATCTCTGTACATTTATTTCATTAATAGAAATCATGTATTACTGTACATCTGTGTTTACGGTTGCATCTTTGATACATTTCTATTATATTATTGTATACCTATGATATCTCTATGCATTTCTTTATTATATCTCTTCTCTCATTTCGTGCCAAAAATAATTCAGATCATTCATACAATACCTAAGTATGAGGCTAGGTTTATGGAGTTGCTAAGATATTCTCCACACCTGAACACTGAAAAATTAAAGGTGAATAAGTTTGTTTATGGTCTCAACTACAACATTCATGCTAAGGTGAGGATTCTGATGCCTTAAACTTTGCACGATTCAATACATAAATATTTTATCACTGAAGAAGAGTTGAACAATGGGGGTCAGGGTAGGAATCCTTCCAGGTAGACAATACATATGACACTTTAAGCATTGCAGCAACAAACATCTATTAGATAGAATTCTAGGCAACATGATGCACCCAGAGGACCTACATTTTCTACACTTGGTAGATAGGATACCAAACATAGAACTCCATTTAGATAACCACCGCTATAGAAGCCATGTCATCCTCAACAATGAAAATACTATAGATATGTTTCACAGAACATATCGGGGCCTCAGAACCCTAGACCAACAGATTCTTCCTCTACAATTAGGAGCATTGACCCTAAGAACGAATGTTGGACTTGTGGAGAACCCCACTATCAGAGAGATTTTCATATAGAGAAGGACATAACTATTGGATTCGTAGGAAATACAATAAAAGGAGATCTGGGCAAGGCCCATAAGATTCATGCAGTGGTGAATAACCACCAGGATGAGCATCGGTCTATAGTACTCGAGACTTCAGGTATGATATTATATCAACAATTTAGTATTTTGATAGATCCAGGAGCTACTAAGAGTTTTATATCTATTATTTCACTTAAAATAATTAAGGTGAAGGAAGTTGAACAAGATGATTATAGATATGTAGAGTTGGCATCTAGTGCCAACCAAAAAGTTGGAGGAAGGTTTAAGGATTGTAACATTAATTTGGGTGATTTCATCGCAAATGTAACCCTTTATGTCACAACATTAGGATCCTACGACATTGTGGTTAAAATCACATGATGTGATACTTAACTGTAAGATGAAAAGATTAATCTTAATTGTTGATTTCAGACAAAGTAGAGTAATTGTAGGAAGAAACTAAGGAGTGTCGCTAATATTTATTTCTTCCCTACAATTATAGAAAAATATGCACAAGGGATGTAAGTTGTATGCCAGATTAACGCTTAATGAAAAGGGTGACGCAGAAATATTGGAAGACTTTCTAGTAGTATTAGAGTTTGTTGATGTTTTTCTTGAAGAATTATTGGGTTTACCGCCAAAACGATAATTGGAATTGACTATAGATTTAAAATCTGGAACCGAACCAATTTCAATAATGCCATATCATATGTTGACACCTGAATTGCAAGAGTTAAATATGCAATTGAAGTAGTTATTATATTTGAGACTTATACATCCAAGTGTATCGTCGTCGGGTGCACCAATAGTTTTTGTAGGAAAGAAGGACAGATTGTGGAGGCTTTTCAATGACTATCATCAATAAAAAAAAACATGATAAAGAGTCAATACTTGTTACCGAGAATTGATGACTTATTTGATCAAATGAAGTGGGTGACAATATTTTCAAATATTTATTTTAGATTGGGGTATCACCAATTTTGAATCAACGAAGAAGATATTCCTAAGACAACGTTTAAAACAATATTTGGACATTACAAATTTATTGTATTACCATTTGGCTTGACAAATAACCCTAGTTTATTCATGAGTTTAATGAATGGGGTATTCCACAAATACTTGGATAAGTTCATACAAGTATTTATTGATGACATATTAATTTACTCTCGGACAAAAGAGGAGCAGGGTGAACATCTAAGATTAGTTTTGTAGTGTTTAAGAGAAAACAAGTTGTATGGAATGTTTTTGAAGTGCTCTTTTTATCAGATGAAGATTCACTATTTGGGACACATTATTTATGGAGAAGGTATCGTTGTGGATCCAACGAAGGTATAGGCTATTATGGAATGTCCAACATCGACAAGCATGCAATAAGTAGGAATATTTATGGGATTAGAAGGTTATTATCGATGCTTCATAGAAGGATTTTCAAGAATAACAAATCCAATTACATAATTGTAAAATAATAACAATAAATTTGTATGGTCATAAAGATGTGTTGAAGCATTTCTAATGGTTAAAAAAATACTAACAAAAACCCTGATACTGAAGGTTCCAGATATGGACAAGGAATTCTTAGTATGCATTGATGAATCCAATGAAGGATTGGGTGAACTTTTAATGCAAGAAGGTCGAGTTATTTCATATATTTCAAGGAAACTAAGAAGGTACAAAGAGAATTACGTAACACACAACTTGAAATTATTAGCGATTGTTTATGCCTTATAAGTTTGGATACATTACCTTATTGGATGGAAATTCGAATTGAAAACTGATCATAGTGGATTATGGCACATTTTTACTCAAAGTGACTTGAACACGCGACAAATATGTTGGTCATAAATTTTAAGTGAGTATGATTTTGAAATCACGTATATTAAATATTTAATAGAGTAGCAAATGCATTGAATCAAAGAGAAGACATTTTCTTAGTAAAACCCCTAAATACAAATCTTCGAGAAAATATTTTGGCATTACAGATTGATGATGACTAGTACAATTAAGTAAAAGAAAATATCGGACTAGATACCATGATGATACCAAGATATGAGGGTTATTCTTTGGACAATGACATACTATTAATATATAATGGTAGAATTTATGTACCACCAAATGATGAATTGTGAAATTTTATTTTGAGCGAAGCACATCGAGCAATGTATATGGCCCATCTAGGAGTCACAAAAATGAAGGAAGATCTTAAACCACTATTCTTTTGGAAAGTCATTAAATATGATATAGTTAATTATGTGGCTAGATGTATTGAATTTCAACAAGTGAAGGTTGAACATAGGAATCCAATGAGATTATTACAGCTACATGGGATTCTTAAATGAAAATGGGAGACACGATTCTATTTCTGTAATTGTGAAAACGTTGAGGAAGAGTGCAAATTTTATCCTAGTTAGTATGACATATCAAGCACCTGACATAGCTAGAATATTTGTTAATGAAATTGTAATATTGAATGGTGCATCGAGAAAGATAATATCTAATCGATGATCATTATTCACTGGAAGTTTTTGGACTAGCTTCCAAGAGGCTTTGGGAACGCAATTAAATTTCAGTACAACATATCAACCAAAAAACGGTGGAAAAATAGAAAGAATGAATTAAATCCTAGAGGATATGCTTTGAATGTATGTGATGGATCAACATAAATGTTGGGAATAATTTTTATCATTGGTAGAATTTGTGTACAACAACAATTATTAGAGTTCGATAAAGATGGAACCTTTTGAGTTTCTATACAGATGACCGTGTCAAACACCTTTGAGTTGGGATTGACTAGAGGATAGGGTCCTGGTTGGACCGAAAGTGATTCAGTAAATGTAAGATCAGATGCAAACCATAAGAAAAGGGATTAAGGAATCACAAGACTGACAAAAGTGTTATGCTGATGCACATCATATTTACCATAGTTACGAGGTTGGTGATAAAGTGTTTGTCAAGTGAAACCACATAAGAGTTCGATTAATTTTGGAAAGGGTGTTAAACTCTCTCCGAGGTTTGTGGGACCTTTTGAAGTTATAGAAATGAAAGGACATGTGGCTTACCGACTAGCCTTACATGATTCTTTGAGGCATATGCACAATGTGTTTCATGTTTTAGTTTTATTTTATTATATTTCATATATGTCACATATTATTGATTTGAGTTCATTGCAGGCATTAGACGAAGGTTCTATCATAGCAAATCCAATCCACATACTAGAGAATCGCACTCGACAACTACTGCGTCGATTGGTCGATCAAGTCAAGGTCTAGTGGGACAGTTATAGTGAAAATTCTAGTAATTGGGAGGACACATATAATATGCGTCAGCAATTTCCTTATTTATTTTTATAGTTTGATATATAGATTGGTAACAACTATATTTATTGTTTTCATTATGATATTGTTCAAACTTTAAGACAAATTTTAAAAGAAGAGGGGGTGTATGTAACATCCAAATTTTCACAGACCACATTTTCATAAAACTAATTATTCTTTGAGGACACTTACATGCAAGTGATATGGTGAAACATGGTACATTATGATTATCTGATTTGGTTTATGAGTTTATGCTATGATTGAGTATTGCAATTTTGGTATGTTATTTATATTGATGTATAACATTGACTTTTATTATGATGAGGTTTCCTGAGTGTGTAGGAAACATGATTCTATGAGGATGTTGATGGCATCGACAAAACATCTTAGACTCTAGATTGAGTCATGGAGTGGAATATTGACTTTGATTATGAGTACTTGATTTGATCACGCATGTGTTATGATGATGATTTCAGTTGTGGATTTCATGTATGAGACTTATTAATATTTTTTTTTTCAGTGGATGTAGGCATGGTTAAGCTTGCTAATCCGACTCACATATGTGTTGGATTACTAAGAGGGGGGATGAATCAACAATAACATAATTATAATCCTTTTTCTTCAAATGTTTTATCAATGTAGAATTATTATCCAATAATGAGTAGTAAGAAATAAACAATCACACACATACATAGTACACCAGTATTTTACGTGGAAACCCAAATCGGGAGAAAACTACATAATGATTTTTCTTATATGTCTTGAAGAATTACATTCATTGGAAGCACCGACTTCCTTTGTTTTCCAGCTGCAACTAGAAGGAGGCTTCAACCCCCTAGTTTCTCAGGCTACAACCTGAGGGAAGCTCCAACTCCCCAATTCTCTAGCTACAACCAGAAGGAGGCTGCAACCCCCTATGTTCTTTGGCTACAACTGGAAGGTGGCTATAACCACTTGTCCTTGCCCCATCCTACCACCCTAAAGTAGAAGTATAATGATGGAACCACTGTCACACTATCACTGTGAGATATATCGCTGTAAACATGTACCAATAAATCTGAACCATGCATTAACCATGCATCAACCTGTACCTCAACCTATAATCAACCTGTACCATAAACAAGTGCATCAACCATGCACCAACTTGTACCAAACAACCTGTAATCCCTGTACCATAAACAAGTGCATCCAACCATGTACCAAGTATGTACCAATCATGTGTCAACTACTCATCAACTATGACTCATCAATATGTACCAACATCATCAACTATACACCTCATGTATGTGCCAACTCATCAACTACTTGTCTCAACCATGTACTCAACATGTACCTCAACCAAAATCCCTAATCAATTTCATCATCCAAATATGATTTGTAGCTCTGTATTAGACCTGGTGTGTATGGTCACATTCCTGTAAACCTTCCTTAACTTTAACAACAAGAGACTAGCATTTTCATTAAACTTCTCTTTAGTTTCACATGCTTCGTTTTGGATTAGTCAACAACCTTAACTTAAAGTAATCATAACTTTGAACTTGTAATGTATAAATATATGAAACTGATACACAATGTTATTTAGTGTGTTTTATGCAATTCCTCCAGGTTTCACTACTTGGAACCTCTCAGAAAAAGGAGTTATATAAAAAATGACATACCTTGTTGAATTCTAGCTTATTCTAGAGAGCGACCTTGTAGAGTGTTCCCCACACGAAATATTCATTGAATTGATCTGAAACTGTTCCACAACATACCACAGACTGTACCCTAACCAACACATTTGGTCTCACTAAATTTGGATATGTTATTAATAAGTTATGGCATTTTTACCCGAAACACTTGTTTTTGACTAGTTTCAGGACTAGCCACAAACCCTATTTTCTACGAAGTGTAACTCCCAAAATACAATGATCCACAAGATGAAATTTTTACCAAATATACTTGGGTATTTTTTATCAATGGAATGGAATTTCATGGTCTAAATCATTATAGAAAAAAATTTATAGCGAAAATGGTGAGATGACCTGTAAATAACATACCTTAGAAAGCACCATCAAAAGAATTTATCCTTCCTTGCATTTTGGCCTTATTTTCTTCACCTTCCCTCAGAAATTCGGCTTATATATCCGTGGTTACCTCATACATCTATAGATATTCAATATTCTCAATTGTAATTTAAATGAGAGAGCCTTGCCTCTTATTTATACTCTTCAAGTAGCTTCCTTAAAAACATCTTCTAGGTCACTTGGCCCACTTTCCTTATTTTAGGGTTAACCCACTTCTAATTTCTCCATTAAATTTATTATTGAAATAATTTGTTTTGTATTCACTTTGAATTATAATACACTCATCACTTCACTTTATTATTTACCTTTTAAAATCTCTTAAACCACTTTGACTACTTTGACCTTTTGGGGCTTCTAGATGACATATGAGGGTCCTCTAACTTCGTAAGGCCATAACTCTCAAACCGTGAGGAGTTATGTGACATTCCATATACCACCAGAAATGGAATGAAATTTACTATCCATATAGAATAGTATTACCTTCAAATATAGAAAAAATCATATCGTTATCCATCAAACAAACTTGGGTCCATTACCCAAACCTAGGTTTTCCAACTTCACATGGCCATAACTCTCTAACCGTGAGGAGTTATGTGACATTCTATATACCACCGAAAATTTCATGACAAGCACTATCCATCTAGGATATTTTCCCTGACAAATTCACTATCCTTCATCTCATTATTACACAATTAAGCATGGGTTCTCTTACTCCACAAAGCGTCTTCCTGTGAGGGATTTCACCATAAGGGGACCACTTCAGAGTTCATCCATATTTACTTCTTATCAACCATGAAAAAACAACAATGAGTCGTATTTACATCAAACAATCTTGGGTCCATTACCCAAACCTTTGTGTTACGAGGATTTCTTCAAGGGTGGACATCAATGACAACGAACCTTAATCAACAATATGGAATAAACGGGTCACACACAGATATCATATGGATGAAGGACATGTGTGGCAACATCCATGTCAAAACCTACTAGCACTCCTGTCGTGACTAGAAATAATGGTTAACGACTACCTTGTTCCTGATAGGTTCAATATGTCATGAGGGAAGTCTGAGACATTCACTCATGAGGATTTGTGAGGGGCATGCAATAAGGTGGATTCCTTATTTCTAAGTAAGCCCTTAGTCTCACACAAGGTCGACGAGTGGAGTATTGACTCAAAGAGTCAAAAAACTTCCAAACTAAGTCAATTAGTGAGTATCACCCTTGGAGAACATAGGTGTGTCTTGAAGGGCACGTCGCATGAATAAATTAATGCGTTAATAGAAATCTAGAAGACCTTAGAGAATAAAACAATTACTTAGAACTGATAGAAAAGATAATATGAATTTATATAATTTTATATTAATTTATGAAAGGGAACATAATAAAAACTAAAGTCTAATTGTTTATGCCTAAACAAGTTATAGAAATGAATTAAGGGAAATTTAGACTAATAAAAACTAGTAAAGAGAGAATAAGAATAAAAATTAAAAGACATGTGAATTATGTGTGCATGAAATTAATAAAACGATTTTTTAATTAAAAGGAATTATTTCATTAGAGAATGGGTTTTCAACATAGATTTAGAATCCTAGGTCAATCTAGACTCCAAATCCTAACTAAGATAAGAGTCCTAATCAAACTCCAATTGTAAATTAGTTAGGAGACACAAAAAAGAGAAATTGAAGAACTAAGCGACAACTAGGAGAATGTCTAGGAACTAATTAAGGAGGTGAGAAAAAAAAAATTAATTAAATTAAAAAGGAATAAAACATATGCCACTTGGGGAAAATGTGACATGTGTTGGGGTGAATATTATTTAAAAATTAATTAAAAATTATTTAATATTGCATGAGAAGGCAAGTGTCAAGAGAAATATTTTTATAAAAGAAAGGTGAGGAACAAGGAAAGACACCCTATTGCTGGATGATTGAAATGTTGTTAAAATTTCTATTGAATGGTTTACTTATGTGAGTTGGGATACAAGCTTTGTGTAAGAGGTTGAAGCCTCTCCTTGCAAGGGCAAGCTTGAGCTAGACTTTGATCTAAATTTCTATGTTTGACCCCTTTGCGGCTCGAGGGACTAAGGGGGAAGAAGAGTATCCCTAGTATTGGATTGGAGGTACCGGTGAAGTCATTGGATCATTAGGAAAATGAAGGATGTGCACAAGTTTCAGATCAAAGATCAACATCAAGTGTCAACAATATTTTGGTTATGGTATTTAGATTTGAGATATTTGTTTAATATAATTCGTAGTGTACAATTACTAAATATGATGGGAGGTTTAATTTATCCTATGAACCATATATATATGTGAAACTTTTGTTGGATCTTAATGTATGATCTCATCCTCCATTCCCATAATTGATGCAAGAACTATGTTAGCTTTATGCAATAAAAGAAATATTTTGTACAAAGTTATGATTCTTATGTCGAGTAACAACTGTATGGGAGAGTCCAAATAAAAAATGTGTATGTACTACCTGTTGAGACAAATGTGATCCTAGATACATATGTGGTGTTTATTTATTAATATGTAAATTGAATATGGTTTTGAATACTTGTACAAAACAATTAAAAGAATCGAGACATTTGCGATAAAATTATATATATTGTTTAAAAAAAATTAAGGATCAATGGGTGAATCAATATTTTTCTTGTAAACTATTGTTTCTTTGTTTTACACAGAACCAACGATTGAGTCGAAGTTTTAACCCTAAAAAATTATCTTAATAGTTTTAAATTTGTTTGGTTGAGTGGTGGAATTGATGCATTTTAATCATTAAATATATATATGTTCACTCATGAAGAATAGCTTTGATGACCAATAGATTTGACTATGAAGAATAGTTTAGTGAGTTACTTTTATAAATCGTACTTGATTTAGGGCACCTTTGATCCAACGAGAGTTCTCTTGACCTATTCTTAAAAACTTTTTTTGGAGGTAAAATTTGTACATTTCAAAGCTTTCCCAGGTTCTAAATAGCTTATTGTTTTTCCATTACAAATTGTTACGGTAGCATTGATAACAATGATCGATTTTCAAACTACGAGTTGTTGGATCATCGGAGGCACTCACTTTCAATACGAATAATGTAATGATGGCCCTGATGGTCAGAAACATGAGGTATTTTCCATTCTCAAGAGTCCATTTCGGATCTGGTTCTTAATTGAAAATATATGCTCTAGTTATTTTCATAATATTATCCCGTCTAATAAGAATCCTACAAATAAAATGACTACATTATACCTTAACCTGAACGATATACATGTATTTTAGTTCCATTACATCGTTGAATTTCCATTTTGATTACAATGTAGGTTCACATCCCTTGATCCCTTACTCCTTGGGCTTGGTGTACCCTCCCATGGTAACCACATTGGTAGATGAATTCGTTGGGATACCAACCTTGATTATATGGTTAAATCTCATGAGGATGGTAGTAGTCTGCTTATTTTTCTTTAAGATCGTTCTATCCATCAACAAGGATTGATGGTGTAAATTTCCTGTGATATTGTTATTTAAGATTCAATGGATACATGTGTGATTAGTTATCAATCAAACTAATAGGCTTGAAACTGTTAATTGACACTTGGTGCATAGTTTGGGTTCCTCATGGGATTTCCTCTTAGCGCCTTGTGATGGGTGTGATGTATTGTAACATAATTATATGTAAATCGAACTAACTGACCTGAACTGTTGAATGATACATATATTAACATAATCTAAAGGTACTAAGGTTGAGTGGAGTTAACTATTTATTTTTTAATTTTATCAATCCCTTATACAACTCCTAGTTAGCATATATGGTCTTCATGTAGGGTCAAATCCCAAAAATCGTTAATAATTTGAGGCACGAATTTTACTTCCTTCATAGTATTGATTACATATTGTTACATGTTAATTCACTTTATGATTACCTTGTTCCTCTTTTAAAAATACAATTAGAAATTAATGGCACTATAGAGTTATATTTTGTCACCAAATGTTATTCTCTATTAATCATTGGTTGAAGAGGAAAAGTAGGATGAATAATACTTTTTTTTATATACCCATGACAAATTTTGGTCACATTAACTTACACTACAAGTTAATGTACTTCAATGTGATGTAACTTAACTGATGTTTTGTTACACAAATTTGTTGTGATTTATGATCAATCTAAATTTTTGTCTATATGATTAGACCCTTAGATTATCATTATATATTGTTAGGGTATATATGTTGAATTGTAACTTAACTAATGTTAAGTTAATAGAATATGGTGGGTCATACTTAGACACTTAGGTTATTAATATACATTTTTAAGGGATATGTCAGTGTTTGATGGAAACCTACACAAGAGATCTAGCTAAAGCATACACAAACAAAGCTTATCAAGAAAAGGAAGAGAGATACACAATGAATAATGAGAATCAATGCATATTATGATCTTACTCAATGAGTGAGTGATCTTCACTCATATAGGCAATGACATCCTATAATTAGGAATGCATGCATAATAGTGATGGTCTAAGATTAGAAATTCTAAGATAGAACTAGTTAGTTAACTCTCAGTGAATTAGTGTTAAAGTCTAAAATTGAACTAGTCAGTTAACTCCCACTGAACTAGTGTGCTGAAAATATAAATTTCTCCAACCCCCCCCCCCCTGAACATGACTATGGAGTAAAAAATGAGTCCCGACTACTAGGACATTTTAGGTACTCATGTACAATGCAACTAATGAACACTGAATAAAAATGAGGAAAGAGGGAAAACCACGTGGGAACAAACCCCCCCTCAAAAGATAATGTATCAAAAGAACAAAATGGAAGTTTCTAGGAAACTGTGTTCTTCACTGTAAGACGATCCCGCAAATTCTGAAACTTCTGCTCATTGAAAGTCTTCATGAAGATGTAGAAATATTTATGGATCTAATGAAGTCCTTTGGCAACCTATCGGGCCTTGTACCTCTTGATCCTATGGACCCATCTGCACCTGAAAATATTCCTTTATGGTGGAAGTGGAACCGGATTCCAAGTCTGGTTCTGTAGAAGTGAGTCATACTCCTTCTACATGGATGCTTGCCATAATGGATTTCCCACAACCCTATTATAGTTCTGTGGATCAATAGATTGAACCATATAAAAATACATGGGCATCACAGGTTCTGAAGCTGAAAATACATGAGAAGACTCCTCATGATGAGATCGAGTCCTCCTTGAATCCAATGGATTCCATGGAAGGTTTCTTGTTGGATTAAGTGTGGTCTGTGCCTTCTTGGGAATCTGCTGAAGCTTCGGTGATGGCTTCTTATCTGGATGTACTACCTTCTTATTTCCATGTACAAAATCTGAGTGTATGGAATCATATCTGATGTCTGAAACCAATGGAAGCACAAGAGTATATGCATGTTGCACTGGAGGTGCATGCAAAGTAATCTTCTTATGTGTAAGTAGAATAGAGGAGTCATCGTCAGAAAAATTAGTGAATTTATACAACCTTGACTTGTGATCTACCTCACCAATTATAATGGTGGAATTGTCATGCATGTCAATTACTGAAATTGAATCTAATGTAAATTCAACCTTTTTACCTTTTTGAGTGATTTGATAAATTGAGAGAAAATTCATAGTAATTTTTGGAACATGTAAAACATTCTCAAAAATTCCATTGTGGAGTTCCACTCTCCCTTCTCCTGCTACTACTACTGGAGTATGATCCCCCATGAGAATAGGGGGTCTTGTGCATGGACTCAAGGAAGAGAAAACTTCCTCTTTCGCTGCCATATGATGGGATGCACCAGAATCTATAATCCATGAATCAGATGAGGAATTAATTACAACCAGAGCATGATGATTACCTTTCTTAGAAGCAGGATGTTCTTCCTTCCGCTTCTTGAATCCCTCTAGAATGAAGTTTCCAAGGTTGTTCTGCAGAAGTTACTATGCCATAATATCGATCTATTTCTTCATGCATGTGGATTCTTCATGATTCAGTTTATTGCAGTAAGTCAACCTCTTTCCCTTCTTATTTTTCTTGGAATCTGAAGAGTCTTTGGAACCTGAAGAATCATTAAAGGGTTTGGAATATCCCTCCTTCTCGTTCTATTTGGATGACCATTTTCCATCATGCATGGTGAGTGCATGTGCTTTGAGATCTTTCATGAGGTCCATATGTATGAGTTTTGTCTACTCTTGTAATGCCCATATAATTCTAAACATCATTAAGTGTCCTAAACATTTTAAGAAAGTAAACTAAAACAAAACTTCATAACATGATATTGACTTTTATAGCAACAACTTCAGTAACTTGGATTTATCAATAAATACTAAATTATTTACAGTATGAAATAAATACACAACTTAACAAGTACCTGGATCTGATGCTAATTTCTGTTGCCTCTTTGCTTTGCTGCTGCCTTTCTGTTCCCTACTACACAGATCAACCCTGCCACAAACAGGAAAATAACTGCCCAAAACTACTGTCCTCCCTGCCAACTAGGAAAACTACCTAGCTCCAGGATATCTACGGATATCCTGGCCCTCCGTGCCCAAAACCTCCAGCAACTCAGTGCCTCCCCTGATCAAAATCCACAGTCTCAAAAATCGGTGCTCACAGTAGTCCAAAAGTCCACAAAATACAATAGTGCACAGAAACTCGCTGATCACAGCAAAACACAATCGTCCACAACATCCATTCTGTCCCCCCCTGTCTAATGGTGCGTACATCCCCCTCTTCCCGTCCCTTATTCCTCTCTGTCGACTCACACATTTACTACACAACCACCCTCCGTCCCCCGTCCTTCGTCATGCGTTAATATTTTATCTTCTCGGGATCCATGGCTATCCCTCTCTACATACACCACCATTTTTATATCATTTTTCATTGATCTTTTAATTTTATTTCACAGGTCATTAAATGTGATCTGTAGTTTGAATTATTACTCAGTTAACCATAATTAATTTCTTTAATTAAATCTTACTTAATAATCTTTAAGTATGTATCCAATTAGGGTCGTTACATACACCCACCCTTCAAGAAACTTCGTCCCGAAGTTTAAGGTGTCTGATGGTACAAAGGAAAAGAACATGGTGCACACATTCACAACAAGTAACTGACATTATCAGTAAGTAAGTCAAGA
>ML781892.1:269672-291465 GCA_009831015.1 Picea engelmannii | reverse complement strand
GCACAATAAAGTGATCTATGGGCTTCCTCCAGTATGATGCTTCGAATATCCCCATTCTCCGGAATGTACATCCTTCCTCGATATCTCAACAATCCGTCTGTTTCTAGATTATACCCTTCATACTTTGGGTCTATCTGCCTCCCGTTCTGGAGGTTTGAGGTAAATTTTATATACCAACTGTCTCCTAGTAGTTATGCCAACACCTGTTCCCTCATACTAACCTTTAAGGTCACCATGGAGAATATACGTGGTCTCCTACTCAAGGCATCTGCGACCACATTTTCCTTTCCCTTTATGCATGAAATACCAAAATCATACTCACTCATAAACTCACTCCATCGCCTTTGCCTGGCATTCATATCTCTTTGGGTGAAGAGATGTTTTAAACTTTGATGGTCTATTTTGAGTTCAAAATTTCGCCCCACAAGATAGTGCCTCCAAAGTTTCAGAGCTAGCATTACAACTGCCAACTCTAAATCATGAGTCGCGTATAACTCTTCGTGATTCTTCAACTTTCTTGATGCATAAGCTATCACTCCTCCATCCTACATCAGCATGGCCCCCAACCCTTGTTTCGAGGCATCCGTGCAGACCATGAAGTCCCTTTCCATATCTGGCACTCGTAGAATTGGTGCACTAGTTAGCAACCTCTTAAGCTCAATGAATGCGCTATCACATTCTTCTGTCCATTCATACCTGACTCCTTTGCGTTGCAAGGTGGTGATGGGTTTCTCTATTTTTGAGAATCCTTCCACAAACCTCTGGTAATAACCCGCTAGCCCCATGAAGCTTCTCACCTCATGTGCATTTTTCAGCACTGGCCATTCCATAATGGCCTTCACCTTTTCTGGGTCCACCGAGATTCCTTCGCCTGAAATGATATGACCCAAATAGTGGATCTCTTTCTGGAAGAAGGAACACTTCGACAACTTCCCATGCAATTTGTTCTCCCTAAGGCAAGACAACACTATTCACAAGTGTTCCTCGTGTTCTCTTTCATTCCTGGAATATATGAGAATGTCATCCAGAAAAACTTGTACAAATCGATCTAAATACTTACGGAATATGCCGTTCATGAGGCTCATGAACACTGCTGGTGCATTAGTCAATCTGAAAGGTACCACAACAAACTCGTAATGTCCAAATCGATTTCAAAAGGCAGTTTTTGGGATATCACTTTCCTTAATCCTTAACTGATGATACCCAGATCGCAAATCGATCTTTGAGAATACCGCTGCTCCTTTCATTTGATCGAAGAGGTCATCTATTCTTGGCATAGGGTACCTATTATTCACTGTAGCACGGTTCAATTCCCTGTAGTCTATACACAGTTGTAAGGATCCATCCTTCTTCTTTACAAAAATTACCGGTGCGCCCCAAGTTGAGACACTGGGCCTTACTAGCCCTAAGTCTAGTAACTCCTTCAATTGCATTTGCAATTCACAAAGTTCCAGCGCTATCATCCTATACGGAGTCTTGGATATTGGTTCTGCACCAGGTTTAAGCTCAATAGTAAAATCAAGCTCCCTTTCAGGAGGTAACCCTGGTAACTTGTCCGAAAAAACATCTGGAAATTCTGACAATACCGGGTACTGATCTAATGAGGGTCCTTTCCTTTCTTTCACTGCCTCTACAACATAAAGTCGACACCCTTGTCTCAAGCATCGCTTGAACTTCATAGTTGATATAAAGCGTAATGACACTTTTCTCTGTACACCTTGGATCTCTATTGGTCTTCCTTCATCATCAATACAAAGTACTTTCTTGGCGAAACAATCTACCAATGCTCGATGAGCTACTAACCAATCCATTCTAATGATTAGGTCATATGCTCCAAGAGCAGTGACGTATACCTTCAACCTGGTAGTGCACACTCCTAGGTATACTATGCAATTATCGACACTAGGCCCTACAACTTGTTTCTCCCCCAAAGCCATCTCGACTTGTTTAAATTCATCATGCTCATAGGCTGCCAACCCACTCTTTTCTAATGCGGATGGTGAAATGAAACTATCTGTCGCACCAGAATCAAACAAAATCTTAACATTAATATGATTTAGCGTACCTGATGACTCCACTATGGTGGATTGATGTTCGGCTTGGCAGTTATTAACTGCTGCGTAAATTTGGTGATTGCCACTTGACCTCCCCATTGGTGCCTTTCCTCCTTTATGCACAAACCCTGATTGTAACTCTGGACAGTTCCGCTCGTAATGGGGTCCTTCGCATATCCAATAGGCAATATGATATTGAACCGGTGCATTGTTATGTGACTGATTCCTAAACGAGTTCCTTCCTCTGGAACCCCTGCCCCTACTAGTTGTTCCTAGAGATGGTCGTGGACCTGTCTGTACCATTGGTGATGAACGAGATGATGCACTAGTTTCCATTGAAATCCTTCCAGCTACTGTCCTTGGCACGAACTTGTTACCATAAGGCGGTGGCCTTGAGCCCCCTCTCCTAGGAAATGTCCTCGGGGTCTTTCCTACGAATCCTGGGCGATGTGGAAATGTCGACCTTGTACCCCCTGTTAATTTCATGTGTTCTTCCACGTAACGCACACTTTCTACTGCCTCCGCTACTGAAGACAGTTTCCACATCCACACCATAGCTCTTATCTTCGGGTTCAATCCATAAACAAAGCGCTCTGCCTGTCGCTGGTCACTGTCCATATACGAAACATACTTGACCAGTTCCATAAACCTGATCTTGTATTCTTCCATAGTTCTGTTTCCTTGTACTAAGGCATGAAATGCCCCTACCTGTTGCTCCTCATAGTAAGCTGGTAGATACTTCCTTCGGAACCTCTCCTCGAAAATTTCCCAAGATACTGTGTCTGGGGTAAGGTGCAGTTGTCTTTCCAAGTTGCCCCACCAGTTCAAGGTGCTATCTATTAACTGGAAGATTGAAATCCTTGCCTTCGAGTTGGACGCATAGTCCCTTAAGGAAAAACACCTTGTCATGCCTTCCAACCATGCTTTCGCGTGTTCACTGGCGCGACCTCTGGAAAAATCCGGAAGTTTGATCTTCTGCAACTCTCTTGTGATGTCTTCAGGTGGAAATTCTCCCCTTGAGTTCCTTGATTCTTCTGGAATACCCGTTCCAGATGGTGGGGGTTCCACTTCAGTCCCTGCTGGTTGGCGCCCCTTTAAAGTCTCGTTAATGGCCTCCAACGAGCGCAGTATGAGGGCTAGTTCGGGCGATGGTGGTGGTGGTGCTGGTGGTGTTGATGGTGTGGGTGGCGTCGGTGGTGCCCGTGACGACGCTCCCCTTCCTCGACCCCTTCTAGTCTTGGCCATCTTGTATGACTTAACCTGGATCATCCCAAAGTTATCCGGGTGAGTTCAAGGACATTTCAAATTGGTGCTACTTAACTTAGAAACAGGGTTAGGCGTAAGTTTTATTTACTTGTCTGTAAACAGACATTACTCCATCAGGGGAATTGGCTAGGTTTGGGTTAGGTTGAAGCGTCTAAGCTTGGTCAACATCAGGTTTTAAGGTAGATTAACCTTATACTTAAATAAATACTTAATTAATTTAAGTAATTCTCAACCCAATTAACCTTTCATTAATTTATACTAACTTGACCTTATTTATATATATATAATTATTTATACTAAATTATTTAATTTATTTTATATTATTCTTAATAATTTATAATATATATAAAAAAATTTAGTTTAAACGTGCACACAGAATTTGGGCACGCATGGGTTCCACGTGCTCGTCTGGCTTCCTCAAGCTCCCTTGTATCTAACCTCATCATTCTCCACCTGTCAGCCTTTCAACTCTCTACGCGTCCTTCCTCTGTCCCACTTTCTCATCCGCTGGGACTTGCCTCGCATCAGTCTTTGTCCATCATAGCTCTGCCTCTGCTCTACTTAGAGGTTTCTAGAATCTCCCTTGCCATGGCTCACATCCTCACCATCATTCTGAGCACCTTGCTAGTGCTGGGTATTACTGTATATGCTCCAGTTCATTTTGCAGAAACAAAGTATATTGATGTGGCCCCTGACAAGATCCTGGACCTGGAGTCCAGTTTCCCTGAATTGTTGGGAACCAGTCCCTTGTCTGTACATTTTGTGGAGCTCTCCCTCAACTATAGTAAGAGGTACGATTTAGCCTGCATGTTGTGCACACTTTCAGTATCTTCATGAAGAACACATGGTTATTTGTATCAGGAATTTGCATAAGCCTTCCTTACGTGGTGGTAATGAATGGTAATTTTCGCTTTTGAACAAAGTGATTTGCTTGTAATTCCCGTTTTGTACGGATTTTGGCATTCTGCTCTTAATTTACTTCATTTATATTTATAATTATATTCTTCTCTGCATATGCATGTAGTTAGATGCATATACCTTGTCTTCTGTATTGCTCACGGCCCTTGGTTCCTAACTGTAAAATTTCCACTTAAATTTCGGGTTTCGGGGTTTCCTTATGCCCGATGCTGAGAGTTCCTTGTCCTCTCAGACTCCCGATCTCCGATATGTTCCTCGCGCTTTAGCCCCTAAGCTATGCTCGTGGCCCACATGACCTTGCCTTGTGACCACAACTTTATTCCTTATCGGGATTTCAGATATCGCGCTATCGATTTGTAGGAATCCCTTGCCTACGGAATTCCCGATATCCCGATACCCGATGTGCCTCTTCCTTGCGTGTTAGCCTTTTTAGCTACACCGAGATCTATGTGATGTACACCTGTGCGACCGTAGTCCCAATTCCTGTCGGGATTCGGGGTTTCCCATAACAAGGATTCGACGTATATTGAATCCCGAAATCCCGATCTCCGATATGTTTAGGTCTTAATTAAACTGTCATTAATTAGTTCTTTTAATCGAGGATTAAGAGTTAAGTTAATTGCGTCAGATTTCGGGGTTCGCAATTTCGTAGCGCATGGACACCTTGTCCACAAAACTCGCGATATCTCGATGCTCGATGAAGCCCTCTTGTGGAGATTTCACCGATGGCGCTAGATGACTGCCACGCGTCCTCGGAATGAACGGCTCAGATCTCGTCGGGAAATCGCGGATCGAGATTTCCTGTTACTCAGTTTCTTTACCCCCGAAAACTCCAATGCCCCAAACACCGACTCATTAGGATCTTATGCCACGTTTCCTCGCTGATGTACGGTTCAAAGCTCCCATCGAGATATCATGGATCGCGATTCCAACATACGAGCATTCCATGCCCTTGAAAATTCTGATATCCCGATTCCCTGGTTGGCTGATAGCTGGCCTCCACTACACCTGTGTCTTCCTCTTTTGCTGTAATGATAGCTGGCCCCCACTCATCGCGGTTTCGCGGATCGCGAATTCAAAGTGTCCATACAACATGTCCCCGGGATTCCTGATTTCCCGATGGACCACAAACTCCAACGGATTTGACTCCTGGTCGGGACTTCCTCCAACAGAGTAGATTTCTACCACGTGTCCACTGAACGGACAGGCCCGATCTTGTCGGTAAATCACGGATCACGATTCCATGTGGCAAGAGTTCTATGTATGCGAAAACTCCGATATGTCGAACCTCGACTCCTCGGGATCCCTTGCCACGTGTCCACGTCGATGGATGGTCTAGATCCAATCGGGAAATCGCGTTTCGCGATTTCCTATTGCAACAGTTATACACTCCTAAATTCTTCGATGGGTGAGATCCCGATGCCTCCCAGAACGCTGACACGTGTCCATGTCGAGATCAACGGCTAGGATACGTTCTCGAGATTTCGAGAACCACAAGGCCTTGATTCTCAGGCTTAACAAAACCCCGATGACTCAGATTTCCCGATGACTCTTCCGGGGCTCCTCCTACGCACGCTTGGGCTTAAACCCCGTGCAACTTTTCTAGATCTAACGGTTGACGGGATTTTTCCCAAGATCTGACGGCTCAGATCCGTCCTTACACGTAGTAGACAACTCTCCTTCGGGATATTTGATTTGTTGAATAAAACATTACGTAGCGTAAGAATTTCTTCTTTTGGCACGGTTTAAATTTATATGGGTCTATAGTTCCTGAGATTCTTCATTATTTAAAGTTCCACTGAGACTAATACGGGCAGCTAGTTTACACTGTTCTAGTTTACAAGTCTTCTAAATTTCCTGCGCATTGGCAGTTCTTCCTTTAGGTAAGTTCGAGGTGAAGTAGGCCCTTTCAAGGTCCCGTAAATGTCCTCTTTTTTTTTGCATTTTATTTAGTATAATACGTGTACTTATTAAATTTTCCAACTTCAAGCCTTTCATAGAAGCTTCCTTTAACATTTTCACCGATTTCAGGTGTCTATTCTACCCGAAACTTCATTGACAAGTATTTCTCAAAATAAAATTACGTTATCATCTCTGTTTTTCGTGCTTAATAGCTTTATTCAGGCTGCTTCAAGGTAGCCCTTCTATAGAAATAATCCTTCAAACTTTCTGGTTTGCTACCATTATTTTAAAGGGCGTTCTTTCAAATATTCAGACTAAAAATGTAGTAGCCATATATGATCCAGTTAAAGGGTATTGTCTAAAACAGTTGCTTGTGATATACATGAGATCGTTTGCTTGGATACCATACTGTATCAGTCCTATTTGGTCAAACTGAATGTGTGTTTCTTACAGGTTAAGCGTGGCTGGAGTTAACACTCCGGGTTTCGGCCCTTAGGCTCCATATTTCGAACTAAGACGCTCTGATACCATATGTAATGCCCATATAATTCTAAACATCATTAAGTGTCCTAAACATTTTAAGAAAGTAAACTAAAACAAAACTTCATAACATGATATTGACTTTTATAGCAACAACTTCAGTAACTTGGATTTATCAATAAATACTAAATTATTTACAGTATGAAATAAATACACAACTTAAAAAGTACCTATATCTGATGCTAATTTCTGTTGCCTCTTTGCTTTGCTGCTTCCTTTCTGCTCCCTGCTACATAGATCAACCCTACCACAAATAGGAAAATAACTGCCCAAAAATACTGTCCTCCCTGCCAACTAGGAAAACTACCTAGCTCCAAGATATCTACGGATATCCTGGCCCTCCGTGCCCAAAAACTCCAACAACTCAGTGTCTCCCATGATCAAAAGCCACAGTCTCAAAACTCGATGCTCACAGTAGTCCAAAAGTCCACAAAATACAATAGTGCACAAAAACTCGCTGATCACAGCAAAACACAATCATCCATAGCATCCATTCCGTCCCCCCCTGTCGAATGGTGCATACATCCCCCTCTTCCCGTCCCTTATTCCTCCCTGTCGACTCACGCATTTACTACACAACCACCCTCCGTCCCCCGTCCTTCGTCATGAGTTAATATTTTATCTTCTCGGGATCCATGGCTATCCCTCTCTGCATACGCCACCATTTTTATATCTTTTTTCATTGATCTTTTAATTTTATTTCACAAGTCATTAAATGTGATCTGTAGTTTGAATTATTACTCAGTTAACATAATTAATTTATTTAATTAAATCTTACTTAATAATCTTTAAGCATGTATCCAATTAGGGTCATTACAACTCTTGTGTAAGAGACTCAATGAACTGAGCCAACGTAGGCATTTTCCGATTTGTTCCAAAAAGACAGTTGCCATAATGGAAATTGGAGACATATACATCGTATTCTGGTCCTAGCTTTGCCAAGATTATTAGAATAAGTTGTTTCTCTTGTGTATACTTGTCAATACCACATTCACCCAAGCTCAATAACAAATATTTAAATTTAGTAAAAAAATCTTGTATATTATCAAAACTTTTAGGGTCTAAGGTATTGAACTCTACCTCAAGCATATGACCTCGCATCTCATCCTTCTTTCCAAAGAGTCCTTCCAAGGTAGTCCAGATCTCGTTTGGAGTCTTTCATGCAACAACATGAAACCATAAATTAGTGGATATTAACTCAAGAAGTAGTCATGAGGCCTCATCCTTACGGTTCACCCATCTCATCTTCTTAATGACTGATGTGGGTTCTGTTTCTATCGCCATCGTCAAATTATACAGTCCTTTCCTTCTGAGTTGGAATTATGCCTTGAGCTTCCAATCAAGATAATTGTATGGTGTGAGGATTAAAACCAAGTTAGAATGTATAATAGTTGTCCTATTATAAGAACCCCTAAAAATTTACTCTCAATCTGCAAGTGAAAAATTAAGAAATCACGACAAAAAGGGCACTTGAAGTGAAAATTCATATTAGTTCCAAGAGATGATCTTACAACTTACTTTATGAGAAAACAGTGAGGAATCTTGCCAAACAATTGAAAAACCAATTGCATAATGGGTCGATTTACTTTCCACGAAGGCCATTTCCTCAAAACATTAATACTTTTGGAGAAATAATTGTTGAAAGGTACGACCACAGATTCATATCAGTTTCAGGAGGGTATCTTGCAACTAACTTTCTGAGAAAATTGTGAGGAATATCTCCAAACCATTGAAAACCCACTTGAAGAATGGGTCGATTTACTTCCTACGCGGGTCGTTTCCTCAAAAACTTAATATTTTTGTAGAAATCATTGCTGAAAGGTACGACCACGTATTTACCTCATCGAAACTCTAATTTTCCTTATTCTTTGGCTTGTCTGGATTTCTCCAAGAAGCATATCTATGATACCATGTTAGTGTTTCATGGAAAATTGCGCAGGAGATCTAGCTAAAGTATACACAAACAAATCTTATCAAGAAAAGGAAGAGAGATGCACAATGAATAATGATAATTAATGCATATTATGATATTAATCAATGAGTGAGTGATCTTCACTCATATAGGCAATGACATCCTATAATTAGGAATGCATGCATAATAGTGATGGTGTAAAATTAGAAAGTCTAATACAGAACTAGTAAGTTAACTCCCACTGAACTAGTGTTAAAGTCTAAAATAGAACTAATCAATTAAATCTCACTGAACTAGTGTTACTCCCATTGAACTAGTCTTACTCCCACTAAACTAGTGTGCTGAAAATAGAAATATCTCCAACATGGTATACTTGTGTATTCTAACTTGGCTAATGTTAAGTTAATTAGAAATATTATGGGTTATTTCCTTTGTAATTGATAATAGCCTAATTAATTTAGCACATAGACCCTTTCACAAGGAGTTGGGAGATTGACTTAAATAGGATTAACGCACAAATTGTGTAGCAATAGCAGCATGAAATTTTATTGGATTAATATAGGACTTGCATAATTAACGTAATAAGTGTAGTGAAAAAATTGTGCAACATTTAAGTAATGTAGATAATCACCTTTATTTTTACAATAATTGCGTCCTGAGACAATTTTTACTTGATTCAATATAGGACATTTTAGAAACTTCTATATAAGTTGAAGATGAAAATGGAGTAATAAAAAAGCTTTTTTTTTTAACAAAACTACTTTTGTTGTATTCACTTACTTATAATTGTTTCTGCAGATTGGAGAGTTGTTACAGATATCTTGAAAACAAACTATTCCCTAGTATGGTCACCAAAAATGTTGATGCTTGAATTAGTTAATATCAAAACAAAAACCTCACAAGGATATGAATATCCCCATGTGTTTTTATAGAGGTGGTACTCCTCTTTGAATTCTTTAAAGATTTTTCTTTGGAGATATTGGGACAATGATATGCAAATGGGAGAGTGTTGAATAGAAAACTCATATATTTATTTCTTTATATATGAAATGGTTCTTCAATAACTTGATCTGATCTTTATGTGCAACACAGATTCTTTTAACAATAAAATTATTGAAGGAAGGCTTCAACATTAGAATATTTTTGTGCTCAACATCATATATATAACCCTCTAGATCACATACAAATAGAGGATATGCTCGTATATTCCCACAAGAAAAATAATAAAACATTTTTTATCATCTCAAAGAATTTTAAAAGAGTATTGTAGTTAAAACATAAGTGATTTTGATAAGCATACTTAAAACATCTCAGACTCAGAAATCCCAAGATTCGGAACATCATTTTTTTTTTTTAAATAAAAAGAAGAACCTTATATTATATCATGAGTGCACAATTGTGTTTTGTTTGGCAACCACATGTTCTGCCACATAAGGGAAACCATAACATGTGGCTCCAAGCGATGATATGTCTATCATGTGTGAAATATTGTTTACAAAATTGTGCAAAAAGATGAAAGTATCAACAAGAACTTTGTTCCAACTAGCTAGCCTAGGGCTGGCTTCATTCAGAGCCTCCATTACTAAGATAGTTACATAACTATAAAAAAGAGTGAAACTGTAATCACTGTTCATTCTAAAAACTATAATTGACAAAAAATAGAGTCAAGGGTCAGCCGCGTCAAGCCATTGGGGAACCTGGATGTCCATGAGAAGTGTAGACTGGGATGAACTTCTGCTTGCATGTGTGACAACATGCTTACATTGGGGCTTCTAAGAATTCCTCAAACAATAGATCCAGTCATTGGTTGATTATCCATTGGCCATGCACCTCCTCGTCCTGCCACTGCCAGATGTCAAATAGGAGCTTAATATGCTTCACTTCCAGATGATAGGTATAGTGTGAGCCCTCCTCTCCACTGTCTATGCGTGTTTATTCTATTGTAATTGGGTTCTCCCTTGCTTATGTCAATTTCCATCTTGGAGGGATTTCCTCCTCCACAATGCATCGTCCATCCCCCCAGTAAGGCTGGTGGCCGGGGGAAAACATACTGGGGAGGCATGCTTCATAGGTTGGCCCTATCTTGTTCACCAAGCTTGGGCCTAGTTGCGAAGATAAAGGTGGCTCTGTGTCAACCAATTTGGGGCTAGGAAGATGAAATGAAGGTGGTGCCTCCTCTTTGACCTTGTTGGGGCACTGAGGTGCCTCTTTCTTTGAAGTGCTAGCTGGAAAATGCTCGGGCAATGATGGAGATTGCACTATGGGGGAAGGGGTTTCCATTTTTGGTATGCACAAGGAAGTCTGAGTCTGAGTCTGGAGCGAGGGTGGAAGAGCCTCCATTTTTGGAGTGCGCAAGGTGGTCTGAGTGCTTCTAGTGTGTCTATGGGGGTGGATAAAATGGGAAATCAAAGCTCACTGAGAGGCTATGGGTCAGTTGTCTCGGGTGATGGCATTCTTGTTCCTAGTGCCCCGCCTAGGCTTGCCTCACTCGCGGGGCATGGTGGGAAGAACCAGAGGGTGGGGGAGATGCAAGGGGGGTGTGGGCGGGTGGTGGTGGTTAGGGGAGGCTCGAAAGGCACACAGAGTGTGAGCGATGAATCTAGGAGGGCCGAGAAGCACTGTGCAGAAGTGGTAGCATGCAACGAATAGGCGAAAATGCGTGCCTTGGTCATTTTTATCACCGCTAGGTGCCATTGATTCCCTTCCCATCACCATTGAAGGCTAACAGGACTGATTCATGCAGTTAGTACCAATGGCTTGGCTGGATCGATCGCCCGAGAGCTCCTCCAGGCACACTGAGTTAACTTTCCTCATGGTGTGCACTATGGGGAGTTAATACTCCAGGGGTGGTGGCTTGGGACATTAACTCCCCCCGCCATCTGTCCCTACCAGTGGTCCCCCTCCTCTTGCCAAGTGTCACCCCATCTGGGTAAGATCCAAAACATCATTGAAGTCATGCCCCAAAGTAATTCTTTGTCTAATTTTCTTCATGAAAGATATTCTTCATTATACAAAATCTATCACATACATGTTGCTTATTGATATTTCTGTATATAAACTATGTCGAGAGTTTTGAAACATTCTATTTTTCAAGTGGATACTCCACCCATCATTAGGGACAAATCCAATAATGATGTTAGACATGAACATTGATCCTAAGCTTTTAAAGGAAATTTGGGATTGAATCGTTGAGAAGAGGTAAATGAAAAAATCAAAAAATCGTTTAACCATTGAGAAGAGGTAAGTTAAAAAATATAAATAAATTGGTCAATATTCATTGGGATATTAAATTATTGAATAAAAATTTTAGAAGGAAAAACAAAGAGGGTAAAAATGGATGCTGGGAAATACTTAAAAAATTATAATATTAGTTACAAGTCTCAAAAACGAAATTGTTATGAAATATTAGTTGATGGAAATATTCAAGTATGAAAAAGGAAATTACATAAAGGGTTACAAGAGAAGATGATAAATTAGGTTCAAGGATATTGATGTTAAATGTTTTGAAAAGAACCAAGAGATGTTAGAATTTAAAATATTAAAAATATTGAAGGATTAAGAGACTTAGGAGGGAAAAAAGAGAGAGACAAGGAATTGTATTAGGTTTGATGGCCTAGGCGATGAATAATAGGTTTCGAGGATTGGGTGAGTTTGTATTTGTCATCACGATTGAATTTATTAGGGTATTTCTTAATTTCCAACGCTTCTCAAATGATGCAAGATGAGTGATGGGGCTTATAAGCTAGGATTTTGGTTTGATCAAATCAAATTAGATATTTGGATTTGAAAGAGTGTTAAAAAATATCTGACTTAGAGATTCAGTTATGGGAGGTGTCAATCATGTGTTATTTGAGACGAGCTTTGAAGGATCGACCCGTCTGAACAATATATTATTTTCAACAAGAGTAGGGAATTTGGTAAACTCCTTGGCCGAGCATTGGATCAAATTTATCCTTGGCAGTTCTAAAACATTTTTTGATGGTTTTGTAGGGTTTAAAGAAGGTTTTAATATTATTTTTAGCCAGGATTTAAAGAAATTTTTAATATTCCTTTTATCCAGGATCATGTAAGAAATGTCTTGGAAGATAATAAGAGAAACACTCAATAACTCAAATTTATATTCATTTTAGAAACATGAACAAAAAGCCATGAGAAAATGGTGTAGAAGAAGAAGAATGAAGAAGATGGAGATATTTTTGTTGATCAAATACTTGGATTAATAATAATGGTTGATCCCTTGTTTTTTATCTCTCTCTCTGATAATACAACCTTCTCTAACCCTTTTATGGAGTCCTCTCTTACTTTTTAAAAATTGCTCTTCTAACTCCTTGATGCAGTTAAGGTTTTCTCTTCTTGAATTTCCATACGATTTTCTTCTTGAAATATTCATTTTAATTAATGCCTCATTAAATACTCATTAATGAATTTGTATCATTTACATTTGTTCCTTGAAGTGGGTATTTTTAATATTTAATAAAAGTTTTTTTTTTTTTAAAGATATATTGCTTTTAAAAGAGAGGAATGGTTTTTACTTTTCTGGATGTGATATTCAATTTTTCAACCATGTAAACGAATTTGGATATAAACTTCATCATCTCAGGTTTCCAACGAGTCTTTCTAAGTGATATTTCGATTTGGGGACCTCAAGATATGAGCTTGCGAAGTTGAGGTACCAAACACTTTTATCAACACACCATAAACAATATTAATGATTTTCTTTCAATTTTTAATACAATTATGGAAAATTTCAGATCTTTAAACTTGTTTTATAGTATTCCTCGTCGAATTACCTTTCCAACAAGGTATAATTTGTTGAAAACGGAGGTTGGGAGCTCAAGATACAAGCTCGTGAAGTAAGAGACTCGACCACTGTCCGTTAATTTCATTGGTCATTCTTAGCCCTTGATTTAAATTTTCCTTTTATTTTAAAATGCCCATCCCTCATGCATTGCGGTGGTTGAAAAATCCATTTTTATAATGAAAATTCATTCATTATTATTAATGTGAATTAAAGGAACTTATGGAAGTCATGCCTTAGCTTAACTCTTAGTGCCTTTGAAAATATATCTCATGGTAATATTTTGGCTGCCAAGTCATTGCCTAGTCATATCTTAGTCAACCTATATATTTATGACACATCACATCCAATCGTCATCTAGTCACCTACCAGAGAAATAAGATTAAAATAATATGAAAAAATCATGGAGTTATGTGAAATATCGAAAAGGAATAAGGAAAAGGAAAATAAGAAAAATAAATGGAAATGCGAATACAAATGTGAATGTGGAAATGACTAAGTATGGAATATGTGATATAGAGAGTAGAGTGTAAGAAAAAAAATGGTTAAGTATGGAGAGGAGAATAAGGAAGAGAGAAAAAATAAAAATGGTTAAGTATGAGAAGAGAAGCGAAAAGAATATGAGACTAAGTATGAGAGAAAGGACTAAGGGAACATGGGAGTAATGAGAAAAAATGTTAAGTATATATAGTAGAGTGAGAAGAGTAGTGAGGAAGGAGAATAGAGTGGAAGAGGGAAAAATGAATAAGTATGGAATGAGAGTATGAGAGTAGAGTGGAAGAGGGTAGAGTGAAAGAGGGAAAATGGCTAAGTATAAAAGGAGAGTAAGGAATGGAAGGTAGAAAAATGACTAAATATAAGAAGTGAAGGGGATATGAATGAGAAAATGCGAAAACGACTAAGTATCGAATAAGAGTATGAAGAGAGGTGAAAGGATAAGAGAGGAAATTGGTTATGTGTGGAGATGGATGGAGATTCAAGGTGAGAGAAATGACTAAGTGAGGAGAGTACTTAATCAAAAATTTGAAAATGGAGAGGAAATGTGCAACATATTTAGAAAAAATCTTCTTGACATTTTTCAAATTTCTTTTTGCAATCTCTCTATCAGATTTCTGGATAAAATTATGAATATCTTGGGCATGCATAATGATATTTTGAATTCGTGAAATACATGATGAGGCTGAGATTGAAGGATACAGACTGAACTTATAATAGTTCAATATTTTTATTTTTTGGATATCAATTTTTTTATTATACTAAGATCGAGAAAATATAAGTGACTGCATTTTTTTAATCAACAAATGGCTCCAACTACGTGACAATGACCTCCTGTGGGTTGTTTAGAACACTAGAATCTGAAGAAACAAAACTTGAAGTGAAGAAACAAACTATGTACAAACAAGATATACCTACCCTACCTTACTTGAAGGGAAGGGACACTTTCAAGTGCAAGTATATTTCTAGTGGAGCCATTCAAGCATACACATGATCTTTTGAATGAACTCCAAAGCTATAGAAAATGTTGGGGTTTGTACCAATGAGTCAGGTGCACTCTCAATGTGTACAAGAGAAAAATTGAACCAGGTGTACTCAAAATATGATTTCATTGCTTGGCCAACAATTCTCTAGAACCATGATTCAATGAAATCGATTCTTGGTTGCTCAATAATACTATTCTCTTTGATTGGATGATGAGTTTCCAATCTAAGAAAACTTTCATCTTTCTCGTTAGCTCCAACCACTTCCAAGGTTCTTGATCCATCAACAATGTATTGAAAATAATCTTTGTTCATGTAATGGAAATATTTCTTATGATTCTTCTCAAGATTCATTTCTTCCACCAATTCTTCTTGCAACCAATGTTCTTGTGTCTTTTCATCATTTGTTCCAAGGCTAAAATATTCTTGTGCATTTGGTGGAGGCTCCTCGATTTCATTCTCAAATTTGTTGCTTTAAATATATTCATATGGAGTATATGAAAGGTTGAAATCTTCATTATCTTGTGTCCATATGGGAGAGGGTGGGCAGGAAATTTTTTTAGAAAACAAAGTTTCTAACATGTCCCAACTGGTAATGGTACCATGAAGTAATGAATGGAACCATTCAAGAGCATTCCCACACAGATTTTTTAATAATAATCAACATGCAATTTTTTCTTCAGTAATATTGAAAATTTCACATGCAAATTGGACTCTAAACAAATGTTGCTCTCCATCCTCCAAAGTCTTCCCAAATAAAGTAGAAAATTTTTCCATAGGAATATTGGGCATATGAAAATCTACTTCTGGTACATTTAAAGGGCCTTCATATAGTCGCTTCCTTCTTTGGGAACTTGTTCCTTTTGTTCAATCTTGCAAATACATTGATAGGCTTGGTGAAGAAGGTAAGTGAACATTATGACATGAAAGAAAATCCTCAGAGTAGTGATAATATACATCTTCTCGATATTCTTGAATCTTTCCAATAAAATTTCCAGGTTTTTTAAGAGTTCTTTTAATGGAATCACCATGGGATTCATCCTCTTGAATATTTGATTTTTCTTGTTTCTCCTTGAGGTCATTCAAACATATTTTTGTAAACCATGTGCATCTAGAACAACCAACAATCTTCTTGAATATTCTTTCTGAAATTTTGAACCCTGGATACTTTGGTTCCTCAATCAGATATGAAGCAAGGCCTTATATATCTTGAAAACAAACCATTCTCTAGTATGGTCACCAAAAATGTTGATGCTTGAATCATTTAATATCAAAACAATAACCTCACAAGGATATGAATATACCCCTACGTTTTTATATAGGTGGTGCTACTCTTTGAATTCTTTAAATATTTTTCTTTGGAGATATTAGGACAACAATATGTAAATCAGAGAGTGCTAAATAGAAAAATCAATAGCTATATTACTTTGTATATGAAATGGTTCTTCAATAACTTGATCTAATCTTTATGTGCAACAATAAACCTTTTAACAATAAAAATATTGAAGGAAGGTTTCAATATAAGAATATCTTTGTTCTCAACATTATATATATAACCCTCTAGATCAGATACAAATAGAGGATATGTCCATATCTTCCCACGTGAGAAAGAAGATTTTTTTTTTGATCATGTAAAATAATTTTAAAAGATTATTGAAGTTAAAATAGAAGTGAATTTGATAATCATACTTCAAACATATCACACTAAAAAATCCCAAGATCCAAAACATCATTTCAAAGTCATGCCCCGAAGTAATTTTTTGTGGTATTTTATTTATGAAAGAATTTCTTCATTATACAAAATCCATTTGACAGTCACATACATGTTTGTAAATATTCCATGATAATGTAAGAAAAGTCTTGGAAGATAATACCAGAAACACTCAAGAACTTAATGTTATATTCATTTCAGAAACATGAACAAAAATCCATGAGAAAATGGCGTAGAAGAAGAAGAAGAAGAAGAAGAAGAAGAAGAATGGAGAATATGGAGATATTTTTTTCTTATCAGAGGCTTGGATAAATAATGATGATTGGTCCCATATTTTTTATCTCTCTCTCTGATAATTCAACCTTCTCTAACCCTTTGATGGATTCTTCTCTTTCTTTTTAAAATTTGCTCTTCTAGCTCCCCGAGGCAGTTAGGGTTTTCTCTTCTTGAATTTTCGTACGATTTTATTCTTGAAATATTCACTTTAATTGATGAATTATTAAATACTAATTAAATAATTTTTATCATTTACAATTGTTCCTTAAAGTGGGCCTTTTCATATTTAATAAAAGTTTTTCTTTTTTTAATAAACTTTTATTTTTCAAAAAAATTAATTTACTGCCTTTTAAAAGAGAGGAATTTATTTTTATTTTATGTATGTGATATTCAATTTATCATCCATATAAACAAATTTGGATTTAAAATTCATCATCTTATCTTTCTAATAAGTCTTTCTGAGTGATATTTTGATTTGTGGATCTCAAGATATGAGCTCGTGAATTCGAGGTACCAAGAAGATTTATCAACACACCATAAAACTTATTACAAAATTTTATTGCAATTTATGAGAATATTATGTTCAATTTCGTCTATTTAAGCCTATTCTATCATCTTACTCATTGAATTAACTTTCTAACGAGGTATATTTTTATGAAAACGGAGGTCGAGAGCTCAAGATACAATCTAGAGAAGTCAAAGACTCAACGATCATGCATTAATTTGGTGGGTCATTCTTAGCCCTTGATTTAAATTTGCCTTTTCTTTTAAAATTCCCATACAACATGCATTGTGTTGGTTGAAACATTGGTTTTATAATGAAAATTCCTTCATTATTATTCATGTGAAGTAAAGGAACTTATGGAAGTCATGCCTTATCTTAACTCTCAGTGCCTTAGAAAATATATCTTTCGTTAATATTTTGGCCACCAAGTCATTGCCTATTCATCGCCCAGTGATGCAAACCCCCACCACTCCCAAGGGCTTGAATGACCTCCCGGTGTAAGGATCATTCACTTAAGGGAGTTGAATTAGCTCTCGGGCTCTTGCTGAACCCTCAAAATACTCTACCACAGGCCTTTACTATTTTCCCTATGCACAAAATTGCATTCACAAGGGTCTTATCGCCTTAGCGGAGAAATCCACGTGACCTCGGGCCAAAATCATAGGCTAAACTCTTTAAACAGCGGGAATGCTGACACTTGGGAGATCTAAGTTTTGGGAGTTCCACCAAAAACATCCTATGATCCTATCAAATGATGAATTCACGAACATCTGAACAACGAAGAGGATCAACGACTCACCATATGCGTCGTGATATACGGTTCACAGTAGTTTCAGGGTCTCGAGATTCAAGAGTTTTCCCCATTCCAATGTGCAATACCTCCAAATACGCGAAGTCTAAACTTGAAAATCAGATGGCTGACATCTACCTTAGATCTACGATTAACGTTTTCTCTGCACTTTAGGATTTAGAGCTTCTCACGACACAACACTCCAAATCCTATGTACTTTCGAATCCGGAACTAGCGACAGGTTGGATCTATGATCCATGTGTCCCTCTCAACAGATGGTCAAGATCTACTTCATCCTTTAGACCTTCAAGACTTCTCAAGCCAAATCACTTTATGCCTCCATTCTCCTGGACTATTGAATTCCTGAATCACTAGCAATCTATTGACACATGGCCCTAATGCCAACGATCAAGATCTGCGCTAGGCTTCAAAGTTTCGGGATTTCTACTCACTCTTTCCATAACTCTTCAATTTCCCTAGATAGTCGGACTTCCGGACACTTGTTTATCTGTGGACATGTGTCCCCCCCACCTACCAATGGTCTAGATAGACTTCAGAGTCCAAGACTTCGGGAAATTTGTCTCCTCCACAATACACACCTAATAATTTATGAATTTGTGAAGTCTGAATGAATTAAAGGTTTAACACCTGTGCACCTTCTCCAGATCCAATGACTATGAGAGATCTTAGCTCCCTTCAAGCAGATCTCGTCCGCTCACGCTCCAAAAAAAAGGATTCCTCCTTTGGAGAACTAAATCTCGCTATCCTTCCTGAGATTTACCAACTTCAAATGACTTAGGATTTCTTGCACACCTTGCGCTACTTCTCCCGAGATTGAGACTTAGAAAAAATCTCATGTGCACTCCTTGCACTTGCTCTCCTCTGAATATTTTCAACACTTTTCTAAGTGTTTTCCCTATGCACACCTTGTATGTGTCTATCCTTCGAGATTTTATACTCAAACGAGTATACATGCACTCCTTGTACTCACTCTATGAAATTCACACTATCTCTCATGAGCTATTGAGTCTGAAAATGACTCTTCCTCCACACTCCTTGCATGGCTACTGTGCACTCCTTGCACCTGGTTTTTAGAAGAGAAACAATTGAAACTTATAGAACATCAAAGGTTCATTCATCCAACCATGAAATACACACACAAACATATAAACATAAAAAAATAGATAACACAACATTACCCAAATAACTCAGAGATAAGAAAACTCAGAAATGTGAAGAAAATATCCTTTATTATATTCCTTCAGCAAAACATTTACAAGAGTTCCAACAACTCTTCAACTTCTCTTTCTCAACAAAAATAACAATAACCTTCAACAACCTCTTTTGGGCATAGATTACATACATTTATACATGGAAGGGATTCTCAAGCCTTCCTTCCGACTACTATAGTTCTTTCAAATCATACTTAAAACATTCTACCACTAAGATTATTACAATTAAATGAGCATTTACAATATAGATATGATCCTATGCTAAAAATATGTACAATCCTATAGGTAATTAAAGAAATTACAATCTCATGGAGCTCATACAATGGCTCAAGCTTCGATATCTTATGATATCTTTAATTACAATACTTTAAAAATATTAAAGTGGCATGCTCTACTTGGAATCCAAACTAGTTTGAATGTGTGCGTTGGATGTTGAGTTGCCCCCCACTTGGCCTCATTTAATGTTGATGGCAATGCTCCTGCATCATACTCCTATGGACAAAAATATTCATGGAATCCTTTCCATGAGTTCCTCTACTCTCTTTCCATGTTTCTGGATATCAGTTTTAGTTATCCAACTGACATATTTTGTTGGATGATCTTTCCACTTAACCAAATAATAATAATAAACTTTCCCCCATGTCTTATTATAAATCCTCTAATATAAAATATTCTCTATATGTGGCTTCTCTACTATGGAAATCTTTCACTTCCACTGAATCTCCTCTCGATCATCTGTCCCTTCTGTATCATCCATCCTGTAAGGGTATAAGTCTTTGGCATTAAATATTGGTGATATTCCAATGTCCTTTGGAAAAAATAATTCCTTCCTCAAGTGTGCCAAGACTTGATTTCCAATCTCAAAATTCACCTCTCTTCTTATTTGGTCTATCCTATTCTTGTATTTCTGGTTGTTGTCATGTAGTTGTCCTTTAATAAGATCATGCAACTTACGCGTCTTTGCAACAAAGTCCTCTTCTCCTGCACTTCAGAATTCATCTCATCCCAAATCTCTCAATTCTGAAATTCCTCTTGGATGCATCCCATATACTATCTGGAAATGTCTCTTACCAATACTCCTAGTCAGTGAGTCATTGTATGCAAAATTTGGTTGGGGTAGAATTTCATCCCACTAACTGTTATGTTTAGTGACCAAACTCATTAATAGATTCCCTAAGATTTGATTCACTACCTCATTCTGCCCGTCTATCTGAGGATGATATGTTGAACTAAAAGACAAACTTGTCCCCAAATTATTCCGCAAGGTCCTCCAAAAGTGTCCCACAAATTTAGTATCTTTGTATGAGACTATACTCCTTGGAAAACCATGTAATCTCACAATCTCCTTGAAAAAAAAAATTCTATGTGGGTAGAATCATTGTTGTTATTACATGGTGTGAAATGTGTCATCTTTGAAAATATGTCAACCACCACAAAGATAGAATCACTTCTTCTCTGTGTTCTTGGCAATCCCAGAACAAAATCCATACTTATAGCATCCCATGACCTGTTTAGAATAGGCAATGGTTGATACAATCCAGTGTTATGTTGCTTTCCTTTAGAAAATTGGTAGATTCTGCATCTGTCTATGAATTTATTCACATCAGACCTCATGTCCGGCTAATAGTATAAAGAACTTTATGACTCATATATTTTATCATGGCCAAAGTGTCCAACCAATCATTCACTATGTTTCTCCTTTAGAAAATTTCCCCTCATTGAGAATTTTGAGATACACAACCGAATTCCCTTGAATAAAATTCTATCTTGGATTAGATACTTCATCCATTGATTTATGTCTCTTAGCAAAGGGTTCTCGCATGCTTCATAAGCTTCCTTGAAATTCTAGTCTTCTTGATACATCTCCTTGAGGTGTTCAAATCCCAAAGTCTCCACTTGGAACGCTTACAAGATGAAACATCTCCTGCTCAAAACATCTTCAACTTTGTTAGTGCTTCCACTAATATCCTTAATAAAAAAAGTAAAATTATGCATGAATTCTACCCATTTTTCATGTCTCTAGTTCAATTTCTCTTGTCTAGGTATAAACTACAAATCTTGATTGTCAATATACAAAATAAACTCCTTCGGGATAAGATAATTCATTCACTTTTTCAAAGCATGAATTATAATATAAAATTCATTTTCAAATGTTGAATACTTCCTCTTAACATCATTCAACTTCTCACTGAAATAAGAAACAAACTTATTATATTGACTTAAAATTGCGCTAATGGACACTCCACTTGCATCACATTTGACTTGAAAGTGTTGGATCATGTTGTCATTGATGCCAATGGTTTGATTGATTGATGTCAAGTGATTGATTGATGTCAAAGGATTGATTGATTGATGATTGATGTAATATAATATGTATTTTCCTTGATGATAATGCATAGATGAAGATGGAT
>ML781892.1:234330-252559 GCA_009831015.1 Picea engelmannii | reverse complement strand
TTAAAGGTTTACAGTTCCTCGAGTGATTTGTTAACGAATTATATGCATTCACCTAATGATGGGACCTCCTGTTGTTTTATGAGGTACCCATTAGTTTGACTTCGACCCACTTCCCTTCCCAATTATGTGGGCATCCTCCTCGACCTTGCGACAATCTGTTAGAATCAGACTGGAAGTTAAGTCAGTATGCATATACAGGTATCTCAAAGTTTTTATGTGGCAAAAGAATATTTTCTTATACTTTTTTCAATCTATTATGTTCGGAGTTCCAATGATGTCTCATTTCCTTACTCTTGTGTTTTCTCGCAGGGGTTACTTGCTTGCAAGCATTCGGCCCAGAGTCGTTCCATGCAAAGAAAGGTAATCAGGTTCTATTTTAGCACTTTCTGCTTCTTGCACCCTCTATTAAGTGATTTTATTCGGATCTAGTCAATGTGGGTAGAAACGCTAGATCTTTATGATGCACGATTTAATTTTTATACTTGATTTTTGCAATTTACGGAGGAGCCCTAATGGTTGTATATATCTGTGGCAAAATATTTGAAGTCAGTATTATTGTAGGTGACCAGTCTTTCCGTTTCTGTTGGTACACTATGTAAGATATGATTTAGGATTTTAGACTGAATACAAGGCCCTGGATTATTATCAGATATGTGAACACTTTTGTAATTAATTTCTAGATTGTGCATTTATGGAAATTCAAGATTTTACATGCCATTATGCATTTCCAGGGTTTTTACATCGGAATCGAACTGTTAATTAGCTATTTCTTTTATTACTATCGGGATTTTATACTTCTTGTTCAATAGGCTTATGATATTTCCATATATTCTATAGTCTTCTTGCGGAATCCTTGAATAGTATTTGAGTTCGTCAGCCCTCACGCCCCTATTATTTACTCATGGATCTCTATAAATGTTGCCCCTTGAATTTTTAATTGCACAACTTTATGTATGATCACTAAATTTAATAGCTCTCTTTTTCCTAATTACACACACACACACACACACACATCTAAATATATCTATGTGTGCAATTATGAATTTATAATTCTGTATATAGTGTGTACAGGTCTTAAATTCCCATGATACATAACTTTTATTCAAATGCTAGTTTTTAATTGATACATGAACAAAATCCCGCTTATTACTAAGGTTCTGTATAAGATTACCTACACGCGTATAAGCAAACTTATATCTATCTCTGGGGTTTGATTCCATTCATATTTCACTTGTAATTCATCTTCTCAGAATTTACGATTATAAAATGGGGCTTATTCTGCAGTTTTTATTTCTTCATATTAGAACCAACATGCCCTTTTCGAATTAGCATACTCAAGTGGAAGAAACATTCACTTGATTTAATCTAGGCATTTTCTTTTGATCGGATATCAAGTTCAACAATATTCAACTAGTTTTTATTCATGAAATATTTCACTACAACACAAAAAATTACATTACATCTAATACTTATAATCATATAAATGAAGGAGGGTAAGATTTAACATATCTGGACCAGTGCGTGGGAAGACAAAGGGAACAACCACGTTCCTCCCAACCGTAGAACATGGCAGCCAAATCACTTGCCCAATTCACCCCCTAGCCTAACTATGAGTCCATGAGGGAAAACTTTGAGAAACTCCTCAGTAACGTCTTTTAGTTCCAACAAATTCCTCTTGCCTCACACTCAATTTTTAGTGTTCATAACATCAAGAAAATCGATAGTCTCCTTCCCTAGCATACTTGGCAGCGTCCTGCCTCCTCACATATGTTATTTATCAATAAAAATATTTTTGCCTAGGTCTTTTTTCCCTCCCTTGGGAATTTTCGTAGCTTTCTAAATCCCTGATTTTTAGGGGCTGCCAATGGCCAAATCTTTGATTTTCCACTTGTAACAATCATCCCATAGGTAGTTCCAACATGTTCCCCACTCATGGAGTCATGATCAACTGATTTTAACATGGCTGTTCCATTTGTCCTTCTACAATCAATATAAAAATATTATGTTTTCATACAAGTGTCATAGTCAAATAGTTAGTTGGGTCAAATCAGATCTCTGCCCAACAGTATAATAATTAATTACAATTCAGAATTGCCATAAATGGATTTTTTTTTCCAAATTCGAATTTACTAAAAACGGAATAATTTTCCAACAAATTTAAATTTCGAAAATACTTTATTTTTGGGGATGTCACATGACTAAGGGAACATGAGAGTAACGAGAAAAATGGTTAAGTATAGATAGTCGAGTGAGAAGAGTAGTGAGGAAGGAGAATAGAGTGGAAAAGAAAAAAATGACTAACTATGGAATGAGAGCATGAGAGATTGGAAGAGGGTAGAGTGAAAGAGGGAAAAATGGTTAAGTATAAAAGGAGAGTAAGAGAGGAGAGTAAGGAATGAAAGATAGAAAAATGGCTAAGTATGAGAAGTGAAGGGGATATGAGAGTAATGAGAAAATGAGAAAATGACTAAGTATGGGATAAGAGTAGGAAGAGAGGTGAAAGGATAAGAGAGAAAAATGGTTAAGTGTGGATATAGATGGATATGGAAGGTGATAGAAATGATTAAGTGAGGAGAGTACTTAGTCAAAAAATAGAAAATGGAGAGGAAAGGTGCACCATATTCAGAAAAATTCTTCTTTCCATTTTTCAAAGCTATTTTTGCAATCTCTTTGTCATACTTCTAGACAAAATTATGAATATCTTGGGAATATAGACTCAGATTGCAAATCCACAAAATTCATGGCAAGCCTGAAACTGAAGGATACACAATGAACTTATAATAGTTCATTTTTTTTTTTTTTTCTGATATCAATTTTTTTTATTATACCATGAGCAAGAAAATATTGGTGACTTCATTTTTTATCAACAGTCTCATGAGACATTGCTAGTGCATACAAACTCCTAATGGAATCTATATCCAACTATGATGGAAAATACCCCCTAAAGAGTGCATGTGTTGTGGTTTACAATGTTGTTCATGGTGATTGAGCATAAGAGGCTATTCTTAGGGCATAAGGCCCAAATATATTCCTCCCCTAATCATGGTGCTTGAGCTTAATAAGTTTCATTTAAGGTGTAAGCCCCTTATTTCCCCCTTGAATATGTTTATCCTTGAGACCAATTTCCACCACAAAAAAACTACTCATGGCATTTGTATCCCACTTGGATGCTAATGAACCTTGAAAATGGCTATGAGAACAATTTTTGGTGTGGTTCCAAGGCACATTCTTGTTTAGGTCCTATGTTGTGATTTAATCATGGAACCCATATTCTTTTAATGGGCCACATATAATCTACATGGGACCTATGTGGTGGTTCAAGTATTTGTTCATGGAATTAAACTTGAGGTGATTTATGGGTTTTAGATGTTGTTCATGGTTCTTGAGCTCAAGAAGCTACATTTTGGGGCACAAGGCTCTTACTTTCCTCCCCTTACCTTGGTTATATCTTAAGACCCATTATTGGCTCGCAAATAACATAGTCATGGTGGCCATATCCCACTTGGATGTGAATGATATCATACAAAGGTTGTATGTATTGTTTGAGGACTCATCCATGATGGTTGAGCCTGAGAATAAATTCTTATCACTAGAGGATATTATTTCCATCCCTTAACTATGGTGAAATACTTGAGACACATCCATGATGACCAAAATATTGTAATCGTTCCCATATTAAACTTGGATTATAAATACTCCCTGGAGAGGACTTGTGTCATGGATTTCAGGTGTGTCGTTCATGGTTCTTGAGATTAAGAGATTAAATTAGGGATTAAGGCCATTTTTTCTCTCTTGACCACATTTATTCTTTGAAAACCATTTTTAGTGCACAAAGCTTAGTCATGGAAGCTACATCCCACTTGGAGGCTTGTAATGAACCCATACAAAGAACTTGTGTGTTGGTTGAAGGACTCAATCAAGGTTTTTTATCTTGAGAATATTTAACAATATCTTAAGGAACTTATGTTCCTTGATCAACCATGGTTAAGACCACACAACTCATGCTTAGTGTAAAAAACCTCGTAATGGAATCCATATCCAAATTTGATGCCAAAGACAAGCTACTGTTGAGGAAAAAGGTATGAAGAACCTTACTCAAGAATTTTCAAATCTTTCTAGGCTAAATAAAGATAGTTGGGAATGTTACTCGGGGGTTTGTAGCCTTTAATTCAAAACAATCTCTTAATCCAAAGGTAATATGTACTAGGGACCAAGGATGATTTTATATGTTAAATGTAACTGTGAAAAAGAAAATAAGTGAATATATACATAAGTGTGTAAAGGAACATAGATGAGAATAAAAGTAAAATATGAACAATATCATAAGATATGCATATGACACTGAAATCTGAAAATTGTTTTTTTTTTTTAATATTAATTTCATTCGGAGATACAAAACAAAATTCTTTTTACAAATCCCTGTGAGGGTGGTACCAAATTCATATTTATAAGCCTCCAATGGACACCATACAAAAAGACTCTGACAACAAAAGAAACTGAAGCTAAAGATCTCGATCAACTTTCCATAAAAGTGTTGTCACTTGACTCTGCAAAATATCCTTCATCATTTATTAAATCTAATCCATAAACAAACAAGAACACACAGACTACCAAGAAAGATCATAAACTTTAGAAAAAAGATTCTGAAATATATGATTCAGTTTTGAATCCCGTTTCCCTCAATAAGACCTTGTTGTCATCAAGATGGTTTAGATTTCTAGTAAACTCAGAATGGATGAAGAAAAAGAAAAATCTCACAAGTATAGAGCATACCTTATATCATAAGTTCTCCTTGTGTTCTCTCCCTCTCTCCATCTCTTCTTTTGATTGAGATTTTATTCTTATTCAAACAAGTTATGGTAGTTCAACTACCTTTCTTTTGTTAAGCTTTAGTTATCTTAACCACTAGCTTGAGACAAATAGATAATAATAAAATAAATATGGGTCTATTAAATAATAAATAAATAGGTGGGACCCCTAATCTCTTTGTTAAATTTTAACAAAATATGACTCCTTGTTACTCCCTTTTTATTGACTTCAATAATCATCATAATTTGAAATATAATAACCCAAGATATGCTCCAACATTTTCCTTGTAACTCCCATTCACATAGATAGTCAAACATTTTATTATTAAGAAAAATAAAACATGATTGTTGACCAAAAATAGAATAATATCCATGTTTTCCAAAACATTCTTTCTAAATATATGCTTTCTACCAAAAAAAAACAGTCTGTTTCCAAACCAATAACAACATCAAAATCCATATTTTCTATGAGAGGGGGTTTGCCACTTTTCACTACTGCCCTATTTTGATATTTCTGTTGCAGCCTTAGGCCAATTGAAACCTTGAGGATGGATTTCATTGATGACATGGGAGAAATTGTATTTGATGTGAAGATGGGAGGACATGGATTCAAAGGAATTTTTGGAAGAGCTAGGGGAATTGGCCACTTTTTCCCCTTTATCAATATCTGGTTTGGGCATGGTGGTTTTGAGCCTTTTTCTTACATGTGAGGTCTGGGAAGGAGAAACGATGTGATCAGCTTGGGAATTTGGATTGGATGGAGGTGGAGAAGGAGGCAACGAAAATGATATTTTAGGCCACCCATTATGATGTGCAACATGTGATGGATGATCTCTTGCCAACCATCATTGGCAGGTGGTTCTGGCTGCATAGAAACATGAGGGGGAACACGGATACCAGAGAAGTTTTGATGTGGATGGAAAGGAGGCCTCTCAGGTTGGGGTTGGAGAATCCCTTGGCCAACTAGGTTGAAGAACCCAATTTGAAAAATATGATTTAGTTCTTACGGATCAACGTCAAAATGTATTGAGAATCATGGCCTTATATGACCTCTTTTCCAATTGTTTCCTCTACCTCTATTTGCACCTTTTCCATTTCTATCCCTACTAAAAAAACTCATCCCGAAGAAATATTTCAATCAAAATATGAAAAATTTTAACAATTCATTCACTAATACTCTACCTAAAATAAAATCAATATGTTGGCTCTATTATTCACAACAAACACATATGAAATCCATCCATTGATACAATCCACCAAATACTGAATTTAATAATTAATTGCAAATGAACATGAAATTACAAGGTTATTGGGAAGATGGGAGGCTTTGTAATGAATGAAAACTGATATCGTGATGGGAAACAACAAATGGATATTGTTCAAGCAAAATGGATAGTCTTTCCTTTATAAAAAAATGCCTTCATATTGAAACCTTCACTCAAATCATCATCCAAATCCTTTGAATGAATTTATAATAACATAATAGGGAAGTGCATTAAATGTTACTGGGAGAATGATGGGAATATAATGAGTGAAAAATGATATCATGGACAGAAGTAATATGGTTACCATTCCATTAAATAAAATATCATTCATTAACTGTATAATTCATAATAATATTCTTTGCTGGAAATATTTTACCATTATTCGCCAAGATGATTTGGAAAGAAAGAATCCTCTTAACCAAATCTCATTTGAGCCACAACAATTTCTTTTATAAAACTTCATCATACAACATCCATGAAATACATCCTTCAAACAATTTAATATCAAATTCGAGGAAAATTCTAGAACTGTCAACTTTCGTAGTCTTCCTTTCCTTTTTTTTAAAACCATAGATATTCTTTTAAAATGGTAAGCGATTTGTAAAAGACCAATAAAGAATCATTTTGGCTTGATAATAATCATAACTAAGATATTTTAAACCAACATGAAATACTGAAAAGAATCACAAGGACCTTTCAATGGTGCATCAACAATTTCACTATAACCTCAAATCATTAGCAGTGAATCCAAAGTGGCTTGAAAACCCCATTGGGAGTTTAACAATCAAAATATCATTTTAACTTTAGAAGTCAACCGAATTCCCAGTGGATAAATAACACAGTGAGCCCATGATTTTGAGTTTTCAAATCAATTTTATTGCTATTGGGGCAAGAAACAAGACTTCAAATTATTTACATATTCGAATTCAATGGAAAACAACTCCCGAAACAAAACAGAGTAGGTGTGAGGTTTGCAGTGCATCCCATAAGCACAACGATAATAATTCCTTCCCAAAAATATTTGTTGGACAAAATTTCAAGGTGACAACATATACCACATACAAATTTTCCAAGGTCCGGGTCTGGATAGGGTAATATAAGAAACCTTCGTTTCCCTTTTCTTTTATGGAAAAAGATAACACTTTAGAAATTAGTCATCGAATCCGAGCAAACACAAACTTAATTCTGTAAAATATTTTCCAAGAGTACAGTTGCCAACATTTGTTCCAAATGTAATCAATCCATATAATCCAACAACAGTAGAACGCCAACAAATAAATCTGGTTCAGATGAATCTTATGCTAATAGGAAAACAAATACATTGTGTTTTTCACAACCAGAATGCAAACAATACACCATAGAATTTGTATCAACCGTATAAATACGAGGTTTTCTCCAGGCACAACATAATTCATACCCTAACCCAAACACAAAGTCTAGCTATAGTTTTGGCTTGAGTTTCTCAAATTCTCAAAAGGAAAAATAAGGAAAACCCCAAATCGAAATGATATAAACTTTGGAGAACAAATACATTTTGTATGCAAAATCCTAGAGCCAACAAAGGGATTTTAACTCGATAAGAGTTTCAATTTAATGAATGAAGAGATAAAATTTTCATACTTGTAAGAGTAAATCTAAGGAAACCATGATACACAAGTCCTCCAAGGTAAAAAATGGTGGAGTTTCTATTTACCAGAGTACCCACAACAAATACCAAACATAATGAAGGTGGTGTCCCCGAGATAGGGTAAGAACAACGTGCAATAAATTCACATCGTTTCCCATCTCCCATTATTAAATATAATAAATATAGCATAATGAAGTGCGCTAGCTTCCATCAACCCTTTACACATATGTCCAATGTTTTATAAAAGTGACTATATGAACCTCTATCAAAAGTCGGTTCCAAAACCACCACAAGGATCCACAACATTTGCACTCTGCCAAAGAAATTCCATACCGTATGATGACCCATTGTACAAACATAAGTTTGTGTATAATTCATGCTTAGTTTTATAGTCTAGATGTATCAAGGGAAAGAATGTCTAACGATACAAACATTTCTTTTCAAATCAAATTATAAACCAATCATCCATAAATTGCAATTAGAACCATAGTTTTTATTTTGTTCCCAATTGTTTAAGTATTCTTGTAATGAAATAATAAGCGAAGATTTGACATCTTAGCAAGATGACTAATTTCCTTTTATTACTGTCCTAAAGGGGTCCCACCTATTTAGTAATAATAATATGTACATATAAATGCATTTCAACTTATTTGTATGCATGGATCTCATGTTGCGCGTTTTTTTAGGCGTCAACAAATGAGTGACTCCACAAGGAAATCTGTTCTCAACAGATTTAGAACTCAGAATGCTAGGATCCGTAGACCGATATAAGTAGGCAATTGAAACTACTTAGAAGATAGTTATGCAACAGGGGGAAAATGATGGTTTAAGAGAAAATATGAGATGGGACTTTGGGTAATGACTTATGGAAAGTGAGATGTATCAGGGGAAGTGCTCTTGTATACATAAAAATCAACAAGGTTCACAACTGATAATACTTTTCAAAATTTTGAGGAGAATGATTATGATATGCTCTTGAATCTTAGGATGGAGGGAAGAAAGGGATAACAAAAACAAGGAAGAAAACAAAACCAACTATACTACAACAATATTGAAAGAAAAAATCTATTCCATCAGTGTCTGAAAAGGGATATATCATAACATCTATGTCTATCTTGTTTTCATTGATCAACAATACTTACAGAATAACATCATTATGGAAAAATTGTTCCATACTTTATTTCCGATGACTATGAAAAACTAACAACAAAAAATAAAACTCAATAAACCAAAATGACAGAAAATATGTAATACAAAAAATATATATACAACAATCATATTTACAAAAAATTGAGTTGGTGGTCATGTTGGTTCCACATAATGTTTCAAATGGAAACCATTGGTAATGTAAGAAAACAATCACTCATCCATGTATCTAAGAAGATATGAATTTTTGTCGAGGATAAAAGCGAATTTAAATGGACCTAGCCATAACTTTTGGAATTTATAATGTCTCCTTCACTTAGCATGAGATGAATCCCACAATAAGACTTTGTCATCAATTTTAAATTCAATAGTCTTTGCTCTTTTGTTAAAATACTTCTTCATAGTTTGTTGCATCCTCTTCAAAATTTCCAAGGAAAAAATTATTTTTTCTTTTAGGGATAGCAGTGTATTTATCCTTTGACAGACATCAAAAGAATTTAATTCTTTAATATGTAACATCAACCGTACGAAATAAAGTTCCAATTCAATAGGAAGAATATCCTCTTGGCCATATACAAGATGAAAAGGAGTAAATCATGTAATTTCTTTGGTGGTAGTACGTTCTTCCAAAAGAGCATAAGTTAGAAGTGCGTGCCACATGCAAGGTTTGTCTTCTATGATTCTCTTTATAATTATGATCATGTTTTTATTAGTAGACTCTTATTGTCCTCTTCCTTGAGGGTAATAAGTAGATGAAGTGAAATTATTGACACCTAATTTATCCCGAAATTGGTTCAATTTTACAGAAATGAAGGTTGGATCATTGTCTGAAATGATTTCTTATGGAAGGCCAAATATGGAAACGATATTAGACTCTAGAAAATATATTACTTATTCATCTTGCACATGTCTAAGAGGGACAACCTCAGTCCACTTAGTAAAGTAATCAATGGCTATCAAAATAAATATATGTCCTGTAGAGGATGAAGGATTGATTGGACCAATAAATTCTAGACCCTACTTAAAAAAAGGGAAACTAAGAGGGACATGCTGTAAAGGCATGGTAGAAAGACGTTCTTTTCCAATGATTTTTTTTCATTTATCACAGGACCTTGAAAATTTATAAGAATCATGAAATATCGAAGGCCAGTAATAACCATTTCTTATAATCTTTAAAGCAGTAGCCTTAGCATAAAAATGGCCACCTATGTCAATGAAAGAAGTTATTGATCCATGGATTTTGCGTAATAATTTATGTGCTTCCTCATCATTTACACATTGAAGTAACAAACCATCAATATACCTCCTAAACGAAAGGTCTCCTAAAATGATATAATTGGAAGCTTCAAGGCGAAGTCTCCTTCTCTGGTGAGGATCCAACCCATCTAGACACTTTTGATACTGAAAATAATACACCATATTTTTATACCAAGTATGCTCATATAGAGAGAGATTCTAATTTTCAATATGAAATAGTGTTGAAAGAGGATTATCTTGGTCGTCAAGTTATTCACTTGGTTCAGGGTTCTTAGCTAAGTGAAGGGATAGGTATTGTCCCTCGATTGTATTCGAAGTCCTGATCTTCAAATCATTCTCTTGAATTTTGGTAAGCCAATGTGCAAGTTTTCCTGAAAGATAATTTTGTGAAAGCAAAAACTTGACAACAGGAAAATGGACTTTTACCCGTGCATATTTTCCCAAAATAAAATGGCAATTTTTTTCTATAGCCTTGACAAGAGGAAAATCATGTTTCTCAATATATGAGTATTTTATCTCATCGTCTGATAGACTTTGACTCATTCAGGCTACAATTTTTTCATTGTTTTAGTCATCACATTGTAAGAGAATAGAAAAAATCGCTTCCTCTGTGGAATTGGTATATATGATACAGTCTTTCTCAAAATATGGTTTTTCTAGAGCCAGTGCAGAGCTGATTTCTTTCTTAATCCTAAGGAAAGCATTCTCGACCTCATTTTTCCAAGAAAAATAACGATCCTTCTTTATAAGATTATGGATTGGTTTAACCATGGCAACAAATTCAAGAACAAATCGATAGAAAAAATTAATAATTCCCATGAAATATTGAACTTCTTTCTTAGAGGTAGGGGTAGGGAGGTTTAGAATGGAACTAATCCTCTCGGGATATATACTTATCCCTGAATCAGAAACAATGTGACTGAGGATATTACCCTTCATGACACTGAAAATAGATTTGGAAGGATTTAAAGAAATTCCAAATTTTATGCAGCTCATAAGAAAGTTTCTAAGATGACCAAAATGATCCAACCATTTTTTAGAATAAACCGTCAAATAATCAAGACAAACTTGTATAATTATCAGATTAGACTGTCAAAATCTATCTACATAGCTCTTTGAAAGGTGGCACCTGCATTAGATAAGCTGAAAGGCATGCATTCATAAGAAAATGTTCCCCAACATGTGGAAAATGTAGTTTTATATCTACCAATCCTTTTTACCTTGATTTGATTATACCCAGAGAAACCCTCAAGTAAGGACATAATTTGAGACCCTGTAACCTGTTGTAGAATCATTTCCATATTAGGAAGTGGGAAATGGTATTTGACACTTTCTCTATTCAATGTGTGGAAATCGACACACAATCTGATCTGTCCGGTAGTTTTCCGAACAAGGACCATATTTGAAATCCATTTGGAATACTTAACTGGAAATATTATATTAGCTTTCAACAATTTTTCCAATTCTTTCCTAATAGTGGCTTCGAGTGTAGGGTTAATAGGTATTTATCTTTTCTTAATTGGTTTTATTTCTTCCTTGATAGGAATGGCATGTTGTATGAGATAAGGATCAAAACCACGAAGATCCTCGTATTACCAAGAAAAAACATCTTGAAATTCATGGAGTAATTATGTGAATTTTGCTTTTTCTTCATCAAAACAATGGGCACCTAATTTAATGATCTTTGGAGATTCGGATGTCCCAATATTCAAGGAAATGGTATCACCAACTTTCCTTTTTTACTCCTCTTCCTTATGTGTTTCCTTGTTTCCTACATCACTTGACAAAAATGAACTTTTGAGAGGACTCAAGCCTTTAGGAAATTTGTGCTACCGGGAAAATCCCTCTATTACTATACCAGGGTCAAAGTATAGACAGAGCTATGAACTACCTTAAAATACAATCTATTTCTTAAATTACCCTAAACACTCTAAATAGACGAACAAAAAGAAATAGGAAAGTAGGTCAGAAGCAGTACCTTTAGTCCAACGTTCGATGTAGACCACCCCCAGTTTTGTAGCTCCCAGGCTACAAGTCTCCTCCCAAAGATAGCCTACAATAATACTCATGTAAACAACACTACAAATATTCTATTTCTACTCATAAATCAGGGTTAGATATAAACCATTATGCATAAATCAAATGAAATACATAAAGATATCAATTGGGACAGGAAAACAATTCTTTTATTCAAATCCAAAGATCGAAAATTAGAACCTTTGTAGGCGGACACTCTATGAACCTGGTCCTGGCTCCTCTTAATTTTTCTCCATGTGCATGTATCCCAATTATTTCTATCACAATAAATTCATCACTTCAGGGGAAGGGAAGGGATTGTAGAGTAGAAAAAGGCTAGAGAGGGAATGTTGAGGCAAGAAATTAGAAGGGTTGCAAATACTTGGGCAAAGAGGGAAAGGGATTTGGGCAGAGTTTCACCATTATGATGATTGATGTTGGAATGAGACCCCAATACCTCCTTTTATATTAAAAAAGGATATTTATTTGGTTTGGGTAAGGTCTACAACATGTGAATTGGTTGGAAAACCTCCAATAGCTTGTTAACTCCGCCAAAATCCTTGCAAATTTTTATTTTGCAAATTTTGGAGGTAAACACAAGTTGTTTAGTGTGAAAAAAACATATGTACGCGTGTTTTATATCATGCAACAAGTGTATGTACATAGGTTGTCTAGTATGCAACAAGCGTATTTACTTGGGAAATAATGCAGCAGGGCGCGCACATGCTCCAAAAAATGGTTTTTTAAATAGAGTTCCTCAACAGTAGTTTGGAAAATAAAAAAGGCCAATTCCATGTATGTATAAGTAGGGAATTTTAGGGGTATAACATATGCCCCCTAATGTGTGAGGTTAGAAGAGAAACTTATGGTCTAAATACATTACAATATATTTACCAGTGAGAATGCACGAAGTCAAGTGAGCTTAGGACCAGAGTTCGAGAGGTTCCATCTGCAAAAAAACAATTATCTCTCTGAGGAGGGCATACCCATGCTCAGGATGAACTAATCATGGCTACCAATAAAGTACATTGCATATCCATGTCATATAAATGTCTTTATAAATTGTAAGCACAAGCAATACACAACGGATCTACATCTCAAAATCAATCGATGATATTCAAGTACAATATAATATGCATATTCAAGAAGTATTGATGCCTGCGACTGGAGATGAAAACACCATAGCTCGATAAAAAACTTCAAGATCTTAAAAACTTGGGTATGAGTACAATGGGAGTGTAAGATTCACTACTCTGAGGTCTTCGACAAGCCATTGGGAAAAGACTGGAGGATCTCGATGATCAGGCAGAGAACTTCATCGATTTTGAATCTGGACTTGAATGGACTCATGGGATGGCTGACTCATGAAATTCAAGAGACAAATTGTAGAAAGGTCGACTCATGTTGGATAAAACTTCCCTTGGACCAAAGAACGAAAGATGAGCAAACTCAAGAAGCGTAACATTGACATAACTATGTGATGCAGGAGGCACCAAAAACTCTCCATATGTTTGGAAGAGTAACCAAATTGAGGAGAACACAAATCTATGTAGCAAGAAAAAAATCCTAAGGTCATACTAGATCCCAATGCTTTGTGAAGAAATGGAAGGATGTTCTTTGTCCAAGGGAGACTAACTTTGTTGCTGAAAAAAGAATGTATATTTCCCATGACCTATTTTTGAAATATTTGATTTTTTTGTTTTTTTCAATTTTTAAATGAGCTTTGAAAAAGAATAAAATAATCCTACATTACAAAGGAAGAATTAATGTCACAAGAAAGAAATCTAGTTCCAAGCGCATGGAACATACAGATGCTCAAGGCAAGGAGACATGTGCAAGATAAGGACACTCAGGAAAAATTCCTCCATGGGTCAAGGTGTCATATCACAAAGGTAAAAGTTGTTGCAAGGCCTGTGTATAAGGAATGATTTAAAGGTTCAGTTGAGAGAAACATGGAGCCAACATTAGGCCAAAGGTGAAAATATGACACTCGCAATGCGATTAAGCATGAAACGACAAGAATCCTTCCATGTAAATTTTTACGAACCTAGAGAAGGAAAGCTCGATGGTTTTTTCATGTTTAGAGAGGGCGTACCTTTTTCGTGATTAGTCCAAACGTGAAAAAAATGGCGTACCTTTTTCGTAATTAGTCAAATCGGCTTGAAAAAGTTTTAAACTTGCACTGAAAGGACGTCCTTTCAAAATTGTTTTAACGAGTGTGACAAAGACAAGATCACTCGACGATCTTTTCAATTTTAAGGAGTTTGAAAAGATCTTAACTATGGACTCACAACCTTTTTCTAAGTTTAGTCTCCTTAGCCTGAAAAATTATAAAATATAACTGAGGAGAACTATCCTAGCAAGACAAATCTCCTGAGGTGTACCTTTTTCCACAATAATCTACTAGATGGAAAAGGGTTAAACTCATGCCAAGTAGATGTTCTTCTGGACCAATTTAATGAGTGTGAAGGAACAAGGTCACTTGACGATCTTTTCATATTTAGGGAGTCTAAAAAGGGCTTAAATATGGACTCTGGGGGGTTCCTTTTTCATAAATAATCTCCAAGGCCCGAAAAAGAGATAAACTAACACCAAGGAGAATGTTCCTTTTTTAAAAAATTAGTCCCTCGGGATCGAAAAAGGGTTAAACTTATCCATGATAATACTCTTCTAGTGAGCCAAAGTTCCTAGAGCATACCTTTATTTGTAAACTTATCCATCCAGACCGAAAAAGGGGTAAAATACTGCCAGACAGATGTGCCTTTAAATTTGAATTTGGCAAGCGTGAAGGGAAACAAGATCGCTCGACAATATTTTCAATTTTAAAGAGTTTGAAAAGGGCTTAAAGAAGACTCTAGGGGGCTACTTTTCTCAAGTAATCCATACGATATCGAAAAGAATAAATACAGTCTCGTTGGATGTTTCTTTCGAAATTTAAAGAGAGCTTGAAAGACAACAAAGTGTGCTCATTAGGTAGTCTCGAGGGTAAGGCCAAAAATGATGATTAACAAGAAAAAAAATGCTTCAATATGTAACCATGACTGGATTAACAAGGACTCCCAAGCCTATAGTAAAAAATCACAGCATGGATGCCAAAATGAAGCAAAGGATCTAGCTAGGGAATCCATGTAGAGGTAGGCTCTACCACCTAACTACGACACTTCTAAAGCAACAAAGAAGGTTCCATGTCGCACTTCGGTGGGATCGATCCTATGGAAAAGAGGAAAATACAATGATATGCATAAAGTTGGGAGTGAAAACCTAAATTATATGCAAAAGTTGGAAAAAATGACTTTTACCATGGGATTATCAGAATGTAACCCATCTCAAAATATCACCAAACCTTAAGGACTAGTTGATCAAGATGATCGAAAGATAACTCAAAAGAGAATTCAAGAAGCCACCAAGATAGGAAAAGTGAAAAAGGGGGCCAAATTAGGGAAAAGGGGACAGAACAAGTCTATAAATAGAGGTGGAAAACTCATTTTTACCATTGCAACTTGGAAATTAACAAAAAGTAAAAACAACCCTTTGTCAAAAAAGTGAATTCTGGGAGCTACCGTAGACTAAAAACCCTCCTACTTGGACCAAGTAAGTATAAATGCCCCCCTCTAACTTTTTAATTCATTCCTTTGTATTTAATTTTTAGTTTGGGAGGCATGCGCCCTTGAAAAAGGGTCACGACTACATGTACATGGGTTTTCCAAAGGCAAACTGTGTATGTACTCAGGAAGAGTAATAAACATCCCGAATACATAGACGATTGTGTAAACTACAGCCCACGTACACCTCCTTTTGATTTGAAAAATGAAAACATAAGAGCTAAACCTTCTCCAAATTTGTGTGTGACGGGATGTATGTGCCCTGGAGGGAGAGGGAACATGAGGAGATGGACGTCTTGGTCGAGGAGGACCTTAGGGTAGTTGCTACGCTAAAATAGTGTGGCCTATGGAAATTATTTTAGTGTCTATTCATGAGGGAACAACATAGGTTGCTTAATGCCTTGGTAGAGTACTAGCATCTGGACGCAGAGGCATTCATGCTGGAGGGTAAATCATTGACCCCAACCATGGAGGATTTTTGTTTCTTGAACGAAATCTCTAGGAGAGGGGAACATATTAACTTGAGGAATTCCCCCCCAGGACCATACAACATTGAAAACTACATTGCGATGCATTGTGAGGTTGGTACCAAGAAGTAGGTTCTCAGGTGCCAATTCACAAGATTACCAGCCTCTCCTTGCGAGTGATTTTACTCATGATCAGGAAGATTATTGGATATGCAACACTCCATCATGCCTCCCACACACAAATTCATTGTGAAGTTCAGTGTTTAGAGGCGACCATTTTTTACTGGAGTACTACCATTCTAGTATGCATGAAGAGAGAGCTCACAGAGTGTCATAGTCATACCAACAAGAACTTTGGGTTTGGTACCGTTTTTTATTCCTTCTTCTTCGAGAGGGTGCCTAGTCTCATCTTGAGAGAGATAGTATGGGGGCATATTTCCTGCTTCCTAGATATGTGTAGGTGGGTGATATTACTTCCTAGACAGGGTGGAGGAAGGACCCAAGAGGCCTTCGATGAAACATTCTTCGACTAGTGGGAATGTCATATCCCAGTCATAGAGGACTATCCCTATGTAGGGATTAATTTCCTCATATATCCAGACATTCCCATGCCCCCTGGCTGTAATGACCCTGCTTAAATAGATGTATAGGATTATTAATTATACTTAATTTAATAATATAACTGTCCTAAAAAGTTAGCTAAACAATAATTACTTCTTAAATAATATTAACTAATTAATTATTATTTATTACTTGTTCATGTCTGTCAAGGATTAATTAATTATTAATTAATAATCATTAATTAATTGAGTAAAGAATTAAAGGGGGTTAATAAGTTTAATTTGTTAAAGACTTACGTATTTGGGAAGGGATAGGACATTTAAAATAAGGATAAGATATTAATAAGGGATAAGATAAGATAATAAATACGAAAGGATAAAATAATAAATAATTGGATAAGGGACATTAACTATGTGTAGGTAAGGAAGTAAATGGGGTGAAAGGGCGGTGAAGGAGGGATATGAGGGGAGGAGGTTTACGAAGGCAGGGATGATCATTCTACGGGGAATTTTATTTTGGAGGGTTCTCTTGGATTTTCACAGAGAGGAGAGTTTGAGTTCTGTAGTCGGAAAGGATCAGTACAGGGGGCACTGGTTTGCTGGAGGTTTTGGGCACGGGGGCCAGGATATCCATATGATATCTTGGAGCTAAGAATTTGTCCTAGTTGGCAGGGTGGAACAAGGTTTGGGTAGTGTTGACACAGTTCAACAATGAACAACAAGACAAGTGGAGGGTTAGCATCAGACCAAGGTATGTTAATTTATGTATTTGTTTTATGCAATTTAAGGAATATGATGTGTTATGAGGCTGTCCGTAAGATATTATGTTTAGCTCAATAAATTTTATATGTTCTAGTGATTAATTTATTTGTGCAATTGAAATAATTTATATCAAAATTTTTATTTACAGTCACTACACTGGCGAGGAGCATGTCGAGATAGGTAACATATTTTTTTTGAAGTTATTAAATTTTTAATTTTCATATATATCCTTTTTATGTGTGCATCAGAGTACTAACTTATGGATTTTTTATGTACAGACGTGTGACCTATTCGACCGACAGACTTCTCCAGGACTAGGTGTCATCCTCGACCAGAGGCAGGACAAACGTCAGTAGGAGGAATGACTATTGCGGGAGGAACCCCAGCTGGAGAGGATTATAGAGTCCTACGACGAGTGGAGAGGAACTGCACTACTCTCACTCATGTAGTTACTATGGCTGAGATCGAGGATCCCCCCCTGACGATGAAACCACATGTAGTAGGGGTACCTCGAACCTAGGTCTAGTTATTCTAGTGTCTTGCAAACATCATTGTTCACTATATCAGTGCCAATAGGCCTAAACCTTAGATAACATTAGACCATTTACGCGTTGAGGGAACTTTTTTTACTATGTATTTTGAGGGCTTAAGCCCAACAATGTATACCATTAACTTTTGAGCCTTTCATGCCCACTTTTCTACTCATGACACTATTTTGG
>ML781892.1:187640-234296 GCA_009831015.1 Picea engelmannii | reverse complement strand
ATATATATATATATATACATCTTTCTTGTTTTATGGATGACATTTTTACAAATGTATTTACATGTGCATGTGTGTGATTTTTCTTTTACATGTAAGCAACATGCCAATTTAAAACTTGATTATCTAGCGTATCAGTTAAATGATTAAATATCCTAGGAACATGAATATACGTAATGTAATCAAAAGATCATTCTAAGAGACATACCCTAAGGAATCATCGGTGAAGAGTGGTATTATAAACATGGTAAACCCCATTTAACTGGGACACAACCAGTTGAGCATCTAGATAAGTCCAGAGGCATGAAACACCATGCGGCAAAGAGCCACGTAGAAATTAGATCATTGTGTTGTACTCGACAACATTATTGGTTGCGTTGTTGAGACAAATACCTCCAGAAGCAAGCAATTGGCCTCTAGGTGTGAATATCACCCAAGTTGCAGAAGCAAGACTCCAAGTGTGTTGGCTAGCACCTTCCGCGAACCCAAAGTAAACCTCTGATTCACTTGACATATTCCACAGGGAAAAATAAGACATAAATAAATACACACCCAAAAAACGAAAAAAGACAAAAATGTATAAAAGACTATACATATATACAAGAAGCCACCCAGGTGACCGACCTAAGAGTAGTACTTCTTAAGGTAGAGCCCATTTCTATGCTTCGCTAAAGAATTAACATCAAAATCAACCAGACGGTAAGGACCCTTATCGAAGACCTCTTTCACAATGAAAGGTCTGAACCACATGGGTTTGAACTTTCCTTCCCCCAAGGGATATTTGTCTTGGTCATAGACTAGGACAAGATCCCCTTCGGATAAAATTTGAGGGTGAATGGATAGATCATATTGAAACTTGACTCATTGCTTATGAGCCTCATTAGCCAAGGCTACATCACGTCATTGCTCATCAAGCTGCTCGAGATATAGAAGGCGCTCCTCAAGTGGTGTAGTGTCGGGTAGTAGTTCCATTTCCAAATTTAAAGAAGGGATCTAACACTCAATGGGTAAGACTGCTTCTAGCCTGTAGATGATTTGAAAAGGTGAAAAAATGGTGGCAGTCTTTACAGAAGTTTGGTAGGCCCACAACACCGAATATAACATCAAATGCCAATTTTAATTGGTGGATTTGATCATCTACTGAAGAATAGTTTTGAGAGACTTATTCATAAATTCAACCTGACCATTCTCTTATGGGTAATATGTTGATGAATGTTCCAATTTAAAACCTTTCTTTGACATTAATTCAATCATCATTTTATTCTGGAAATGATTGCCATTATTAGTGACAATCTCCTTTTGGATAACGAATCTTGCTACTATCTGGTTGAAAACGAAAAGGGTAGTAGTTTCCCCATCATTAATAAATGTCAGGATAGATTTGACTCACCTAGTGAAGTAGTCTACTGCTACGATGATATAGCAATTCCCTCTGGAAGAAGTTGGGTGGAATGTAGTGAAATCAATTGCCCACTTGGTGAAGGACCGACAACAATGACTGGAAACATAGGAGCAGGATGTGCCCACATCTTCCGACAAAATATCTAGCATGGGTGACACTTCTTGACCGCCTCAACACAATCCTTGATTAACAAGGGCCATAAGTATCCTACGTGTAGAATATTTTGGGATGTTTCCAACCCAACCAGATGACCACCACATGCTCTGGTGTTACATTCGTTCAACATGAGATCTACGTCTTTGTGGGTAAGGCATCGTTGAAGAATGCAATATACACCTCGATGATACAAAGTTTCATCGAGAATAAGATAGTTGCACACTTGGTTTCATATTCGCTGATGCTCATTGCAAGAAGCAGAAGCGAGGCACTTTAAAGTCTGAAGATACAAAAGTATATCTTTATACCAGGGGTCCGAATATGAAATTAAAAAAATATCTCCATTAATAGGTGAATCTTCATACATAATATCACTAGACTCGATCGGAAGTTCCGAAATTAGTTCAACAAAGACCAATGAATTTTTAGATTTAACTGAGACAAAATCCAATTCAAACTCCTGTAGGATAACTATCCATCTGTTGATATTTCCACCAATGACCCATCGTGTTAACACATATTGTAAAGGGTTGACGACGACAATGACAGTGTTCATTCAAAGTAATATATAGTGATGGAACCGTTGGATAGCATGGACAACTACCAAAGAAAGTTTCTCAACATGATAGTAGTTAAGTTCTGATCCAACTAGGCCTCGGCTAAGATAACAAATAATGTGCTCTTCAAGCGTGTCATCCTCCTATACCAAGACCATGTCGATGGTAAACTCTGCATCATCCAAATACAAAAATAAATATTTGTTATAATCAAGAGGCCAGAGTAGAGGGGAAGACACCAAGGCACGTTTCAATGCTTCAAAAGAGCACTGAGTTGCTTCATCCCAATAGAATGGGACCCTTTTTTTTAGAAGACACATAAACCCTTTAGTGATCTTGGTATAATTAGTGACAAAACGCTGAAGAAAAATTGCTTTCCCCAATAATCTCTTAAGCTGGGGTATAGGCAGGGGGGAGTAAATTGAGCTATTTCCTCAACCTTGAGAGGATCGACCATGATCCCTATCATCGACACTATGAAACCTAATAAATGACCTAACATCACACAAAAACTACACTTGTTAGGATTAAAGTGAATATGATACTATAAACATTGCTCAAAGATTAGTCATAAATGGGTAGGATGATCAGATCTCTTGCGAGAGAGTGATGCTAGCTCTTCAAGGTACACCTTGACTATGTGTTTGAGGTCAGGAAAAGTGAATGACATGGCCCGCTGAAATGTAGCTCCAACATTATTCAGGCCAAAATGAATCTTTCAATATGCAAAGGTACCCCAAGGACAAATAAAATCCATTTTATGTTCATGCTTGGGTTTGATTTGAATTTGATTATATCCTGAAAAACCATCCATGAAATAAAATACCTCGCAAACCACACACTCATTGACAATTTGATCAATAAACAGGGTTGGAAAATTGTCTTTCAGGAAAGCTTTTTTCAAATAGTGGAAATCGATACAAACACCAATCATGCCTTGTTTTTTGTTGATATGAACCAGGTTTGATACCCATTATGTCAATTGTATGGGGTAGATGAAACCAACCTTGATCAGTTTCTCTACTTCTTCTTTGATCGCCACGACTTTTTGGAGATTGACTGGATGAAGCTTTTGTCCAACCAGTTTGAGATTAGGGTAAGTCATGATTTCATGTTGGAAAATTTGTGGGTCGATGCCTAGAATATTCTCATAAGACCAGGAAAAAATGTCGCATAACTCTTTAAACAACTTGGTGTAAATTTGAATATCTTCGAGGGAGAAATATGCTCCAACGAAGACATTCTCCACGACACCAGGGGTTTTGGATATATCAATAGGAATTGTTGTAGAAATGATTTCCATGTTTCCCTCAACATATACTCCATGCATATCCATATGGTTAATAGGATAAGGGTTATATCCATTCATGGTCAAAACAAACTCTCCTACCTCTATTCTCTTAAGCTCAGGAAGAAAATAAGATCTATGATGCAGATCATCCGAAGGTCTGTCAAAAATAGTCATTGCCTATAGAATCACCTCGTCATAGGGTAAGATTCATTTTAAAGGATCCTGAGTGGCGAGAGAATCCTAAGCCCAAATAGGCTTGAGAACTGGATCTATCTCTTGTGGGAGAGTCGGATCGGGTTTGGTTGAGGCTTGTTGGAAAATGTTGTATGCAACCTCAGCCATGTATAAGGGAATGTTCATGCCAAGGTTCCCTATCCCTTCCATCGAAGCCAATGGGGAATGTAAAATCCACGGGTCATGAAAGTATCTCGTTTTAAAAAACAACACTTGAAAATTGAAGACCTCAGCTAGTCGGGAACAACCGAATAAACCTTACATCATTGGAAGGTGGTGGATAATAAAAATCTCCCATCAGCGATGGAAAAAATATGGCACCTAAATTGATAGTGCCAAGCTGCGAGTTGTCAATCATTGAGACTGTGGAAGCCCTCGATGAAGGGTCAGGATAAGAGAAGGAAAACTGGTCAATAGTTATAATCCGACCCTTGTGCGAAAAGAATAAGATCCAAAAAATAGTGGCTAGAAACACATGCATTGCATAAGTCCAACTTTATCCTAACAGAAGATTGTATTCAAGAGGTGCATCAACTACTTCAACCTCGACACACATAGTTTTACCTTCTAACTGCATGGGGAATGAAGGAATTTTATCATGAGGTATGGATGATCGACTGTCAAAAGCCATAAGAAACGTAGGTGACAGAAACAACTTAGGTTGGCTAATGGACTTCCAACATGACAATGAAATCATGCAAGTCAAGGCACCCTCATCATGTTGGATTACTAAGAGGGGTGGTGAATTAGTAATAGTGCAATTGTAATCATTTTTTATCCAAATTAATAAAATTTTTATATCAATTTAGTATTATTATCCAATAACGAGAAATACAAAATGAACAACCACACACATACACAATACACTAGTGTTTTACGTGGAAACTCAAATCAGGAGAAAACCACATAATGCTTTTTCTTATATGTCTTGAAGAATTACATTCATTGGAAGCACCAACTTCCTTTGTTTTACAGTTGCAACTGGAAGGAGGCTCCAACCCCCTAGGTTCTCAGGATACAACCTGAGGGAATCTCCAACTCCCCAATTCTCTGGATACAACCAAAAGGAGGCTACAACCCCCTAAGTTTTTCGACTACAACTGCAAGGTGGCTATATCCACCTGTCCTTGCCCCGTCCAACTGCCATGAAGTAGAAGTAGAATGATGGAACCAATGGCACACTATCACTGTGAGATATACCACTATAAACCTATACAAATAAACTTGAACCATGCATCAAATTGTACCTCAACTTGTACCATAAACAAGTGCATCAACCATGCACCAACCTGTACCATAAACAAGTGCATCAACCATGCACCAACCTGTACCAAACAATATATAATCAACCTGTACCATAAAAAAGTGAAAACAACCATGTACCAAGTATGTACCAATCATGTGTCAGGTACTCATCAACTATGACTCATCAATATGTACCAACATCATCAACTATACACCTCATGTATATATCAATTCATCAGCTACTTGTCTCAACCATGTACCCAACTTGTACCTCAACCAAAATCCCTCATCAATTTCATCATCCAAATATGATTTGTAACTCTATAATAGACCCAGTGTATATGATCACATACCTGCAAACCTTCCTTAAATTTAAACAACAAGATACTATCATATTCATCAAACTTTTATTTAGTCTCACATGACTAGTTTTGGATTAGTCAACAACCCTAACTTAAAATAATCATAAATTTGTACCTATAATGGATAAAGATATAAAACTGATACACAATGTTCTTCAGTGTGTTTTATGCAATTAATAGAGTTTTCATTACTTGTAACCTCTCATAAAAGGAGTTATAGAAAAAATGGCATACCTTGCTGAATTCTGGATTATTCTAGAGAGAGACCTTGTAGAGCCTGTCCCGCACGGAATATTTTTTGAATCGATATGGAACTATTACACAACATACTAAATCTTGTACTATAACCAAAACATTTTTTCTTATTGAATTTTTATCTGTTATGAAGAATTTATGATGTTTTTACCCGAAACACCTGTTTTTGACTAGTTTCAGAACTAGCCATAAACCCTATTTGCCACAGAGTGTAACTCCAAAAATACAATGACCCACAAGATGAATTTTGTACCATAGATACTTAGATATGTTTCCTCAATTTCATATCAATTTCACGGTCTGAATCATTCTAGAAATAAATTTATTGCAAAAATGGTGAGATGACCTATAAAAAACATACCTTAGAAAACATCATCAAAAGAATTTATCCTTCCTTGAATTATGGCCTTCTTTTCTTCACTTTCCTCAGAAATTTGGCTTAGATATCCTTTGGTTACCTCAAACACCTATAGGTATTCAATATTCTTATGTGTGTCTAAAATGAAAGAGCCTTGCCTCTTATTTATACTCTCCAAGTAGCTTTCTTAAAAACATCTTCTAGGTCACTTTGCACACTTTCCTTATTTGAGTGTTAACCCACTTCTAATTTCTGCATTAAATTTATTATTTAAATAATTTATTTTGTATTCACTTTGAATTATAGTACACTCATCACTTCACTTTATTATTTATCTTCTATCTTAAACCACTTTGAGTACTTTGACCTTTTGGGGCTTCTAGATGACATAAGAAGGTCCTCCAACTTCATAAGTCCATAACTCTCAAACCGTGAGGAGTTATGTGATGTTCCACATACCAATGGAAATGGCATGACAAACACTATCCATATGGGATAGTTTCACTGACAATTTAGTGACCTTCATCTTATTATTCCACAAATAAGAATGGGTTCTCTAACCATACTTCTAGGATAACTCAATCCGCAAAGTGTCTTCCCGTGAGGGATTTCACCACTTTGGAATTCATCCATTTCTACTTATTATCAACCATGCTAAGACAATAATGATTCATCTTTACATCAAACAAAATTGGGTCCATTACCCAAACCTTTGTGCTACCGGGCTTTCTTCAAGGGTTGACATCAATGACAACCAACCTTAATCAACAATATCCCCCTTTGGCATTGATGGAAACACTCGGATGCAATACTTAAATCATATCACTCATGCTCCCTCTAGAACCATGCCTCTTTCCTCTGCATATGATAAATCTTCTCCCTCTACATCTGATAAATCTGCTCCTCCTAGAACCATGCCTCTGTCCAAACTCATGCTCCCCTGGAACCATGCCTCTGCCCTCTGCATCTGATAAATCTTGTTGCCTTTGGAACTATTCCTCTATCCTTTGCATATGATAAATATCTCCCCCTTTTTCATCAATGACAAAGGTATCTTTCCATCTGAGGTTCCTTCCCCTGACTGAACTGTCCTCTTATGGTTCTTCCTCATGTAAATATAAGACATATAATATAAGAATTAAAAAAACATTCATTTTGGAGTAGAAATAACTCCAAGTCTCTGGCGAAGATATTCAAAGGCTTCCCATGGCATTGGTTTTGTAAATATGTCTTCCACTTGTTCTTTTGTGCCCACATACTCAACTCTGATGTTCGTTTCTACAACCTACTCCTGTAGAAAGTGATACTTGATTAGAATGTTATTCGTCTTGGAATGCATCACTGGATTATTCAAGATACTGATGGCGCTTGTATTATCACAATAGATTGGAATGGGCTCATCATACTCAACCTGTATATCTTTCAGAGTTTGTTTCATCCAAAGAACCTATGTACAACATGATTCTACTGCAATATACTCTACCTTAGTTGTAGATAATGACACTGATGATTGTTTCTTGCTTAGCCATGATACCAAACACTCACCCAAGTAGAACACTACTCCACTGGTTCTTCGTCAGTCATCAATACAACCTGCCCAATCTACATCTTTGTAGGAAATAAGTGATAGATCCTTTCCTTTTGGATACCATAATCCAAACTCTTCTATTCCTTTGAGATATCTAAAAATCCTCTTTACTACTAATACATGTGATTCCTTTGGTGCTACTTGAAATCGTGCCACTTGTCCAATTGCCTGCATTACATTTGGTCTAGATGTTGCCACATATAGTAGGATACCAATCATTGACTTGTATTCCCTCTGATCTGTAGACTTCAAATCATCATCTTTTCTCAACTTGCAACTGGTTTGCATAGGAGTGGTAACTGGTTTTCAATCTTCCATTCCAAACCTCTTTAGCATTTCTCTGATATACTTGGTTTGAGAAATAAAAATTCCTTGGTTCCTTTGACGTAAATGAAGTCCCAGAAAGAAGGATAGTTTTCCAAGTAATGACATTTCAAATTCATTTTTCATATCTTTTTCAAATTTGTGGCTTAACCTGTCATCATCACTACCAAAAATAACATCATCAACATAAACTTCAACTAATAAAATATTACCTTGACTTACCTTGATGGAGAGGTTTCTTTCTACACTTCCTTTTCTGAACCCTACCTGCTGCAGATAGTTATCTAGTCTAGAGTACCGTGCTCTAGGAGCCTGTTTTAGACCATACAAGGCCTTTTTTAGTTTACACACATAATCTTCATTCTCTGACAACTGAAATCCTTTCGACTGTTCAATGTAGATTTCTTCTTCAAGTTCTCCATTCAGAAAATATTATTTTACGTCCATTTGATACATTTTAATATTTTTGGAGCATGCATAAGCTAAAAGAAAACAGATTGCTTCCATTCTGGCAACTGGGGAAAATGTCTCTTCAAAGTTGATTCCTTCAACATGTGCATTTCCTTTACATACCATTCTAGATTTGTTCCTTGTAACTTGTTCATATTCATTCAATTTATTCATGAAGACCCACTTTGTGCCGATCACATTCTTATTCTTTGGTCTTGGAATCAGTTCCCAAGTGTCATTTTTCTCTATTTGATCCAATTCTTCATCCATGGACTTATTCGAAAATTCATCCTTGCTGGATTCTTAAAAACAATTTAGTTCAATTATAGATAAGAGTTCTAGGTGTGTTTTTTCTGGTGAACATATTTTTCTTGTAGTCTTAACTCCTCCATCTTTGTTTCCGATAATTTGATCAGAAGGATGATTCTTCTGTACTTGTTTGCCAGGTGTCTTTGGAGACACTTGCTGAACTTGCTCTTCTATTTCTGTCGGATTCTCTTCATCTTCCTCTTCTACTTCTTTTTCATCTTCTACTTCTTCTTCTAATGGTTGTTTCATTGATCTATTTTCTTCTTCCTTTGATTATGCTCTACCTGTTTCGTCAATCGTTATGTTGATGCTTTCCACAACTTTGTTTAATATTGGATTGTAACACTTGTATTCTTTCCTTGTACTTAAGTAACCAACGAGTACTCCTTTTTCCACACGAGAGTCAAACTTTCCCATTCCACCATCTTCTCTTTTGATATAGAATTTTCTTCCAAAAACTATGAAGTGCTTTACATTTGTTGGTCTTCCTTTCCATAGTTCGTAAGGAGTTTTGTCTGTGTTGTTTCTAAGAATTACTTTGTTTTGAATGTGGACTATTGTATGAACTGCCTGTGTCCAAAAAATATATGTCAATTTTGAATCCATTATCATTGTTCGAGCCATTTCCTGTACTGTCTTGTTCTTTCTTTCAACAACTCCATTCTGTTGAGGTGTCCTAGCAATGGAGAATTGCCTTTTTATTCCATGATTGCTTCAGTGGTCCATAAATACCTTTAAAGTGAAATATCCTCCATTATCATATCTCAATCATTTTATTTTTGAATCCATTTCATTTTCAACCATTTCCTTGTAGATCTTGAAGTTTTCAAAATCTTATGACTTATTCTTGAGAAAGAAAAATGCAATCATTCTTGTATAATCATCAACTAATAACATAAAGTATTTATCACCTTTTAAGCCCTTTGTTTTAGTTGGTCCAACTGGATCAGTATGCACAATTTCCAGTGGTCTTTTCATTGAATATTCATTTGATTTGAACCTGGTCTTTGTTTTCTTTCCTTGTTGAGAATGCTTGCATAAAGTGTTGGTTGGTTTCTTGATCTAGGGAATTTATCTGATTGCTTATATTTTTGTAACCTTGACAAGTTTATCGAAATGTATGTGACCCATTATTCTGTGCCATAGACAACTTTCATCCTCCTTTCCTAGACAACACTTTTCATTTCCAATTTCATTTAACGCATATATGTTGCTTGAAGTTCTTGCAGCTGTAGCGACCAATCTCCCTGAAACTTGTTTTCTTATCTCACACTTTTGTGAATCGAAAGTAACTTTATGAACTTGATAACACATTTGACTCACACTTAGAATATTATGTTTCATATCTTCTACTAGTAGAACATTTTCTGCCTTTTCATTCTTGTTCCCAATTCAGACTGTGCCTTTTCCAATGATTTTGGATGAATCATCATTTTCGAAGGATACTGATCCATATATTTCCTTTCGTAATGTAAGAAACTTGTCTCTATCACCTGTCATGTGTTTTGAACATCCACTGTCAACATACCAACCACGTTTCTTCTTTTTATCTTGAAGAGCGAGTGTGCATTCTTCATTTCTATACTGATCCCGATTTCTTATCCATGTTTTTTTTCTGAAGTTCCTGTCTGTGATTGTTGTTATTATGTTGTAGGTATTTAGGAGGGATTGTCATTGTTAGGACCCTAAAATTTACTTTTTCACTACACCTTTTGATCATTCAACCCTCTCATTTCCTAAGCTAAATGACTACTATAATGAGCACTAAGACCCTTTTTCCAAAGGTACAAACTATTCATATTGCTTTTATGTTTTCATTTACTTAGCATGTTTGATTGCATACGATCACATATTTTACCCATGAAATAATTCAACTAATGATCAAAATGATAGAACAAACCACTTCGAGAATCGGGTTGCTATTGTCACAGCTATGCGCAATTCCTGGGAGTTGTTACAGGATTGTTGCAATGGATGCCCATCAATCCTGGAAGTTGTTACAGGACTTCTGCAAAAAACGACCATAAATCCTAGAAGATCTTACAGGACTTTTGCAACAAACGACCATCAATCCTGGAAGCTGTTACACAACTTCTATGTCATAAGCCTATTAATCTCGGAAGTTGTTACAATAGACGCCACCAATCCTGTTGTGATATGACTGCTGCAACACCTATTGATTAGAATGTTGTCTCACGATGTTGATGAAGGAGAATTCAAGATTTGGTATTTATGATATCTAACGAACAGCCTGAGAATCGGGGATTCTCAGGACTACTCTATTTCTGAACACTAATTGACTCTGACTTTAAATAGCAGAGATTTTGTAATGTAAAGGTTGTTAGTATTTTGGCTTGAACTGAAGAAAGGAACGATTATTGTACTCAACATATTTTTGGCAATTGAATGAAGAATTGGATTGAATTTCTTTAGCATACTGTGATCTATCTCTTTGAGTGGATTCGGTGAGAAGGAAAGGGCACACCTTCTTCATTGATTCCCCTCTAATTTGAATTCTAGATTTAGTTATTTTCATTGTAATTGGTTTAACTGTTAGATGTTTCTGAATGCAACTGTTGTTACAGTTTAGTCCCTTCTTGATAAATGTGCATAAATTTGTCTCATGAGAATTAGAAGTCAGTTGCTGAGCATGGCTAGAGAGTTACTTTTCCTTTTTCTACATTGAGTTTAAATCTTGTTCTGGAGAATTAAAAGTGTGAATTAGCTTCTTGCAATAAGTATATTTCCCTTCAACAATAGCATAGAATTTCTTCCTACAAAAGTAAATTAGAAATTTAGATTAAGGTAGGCAATTCATGGTTTTTGTAGATTCATTAGTTTAGATTGCAATTATGATTTTAAGCCTGTAGCACTCCAGTTGTATTAGCACAATTGTGTCAACAATATTGTTTGTTTGTTTTTGTTAGAAGAAATTCCCTACTGTAATTAGATTAGAGGTGCTTCCATAATATAGCATAGACTGTGCATAATTATCTTGAAATAACAGACTTCCCTGGGTTGACAATTGATATTGAACACTTTAATTTTCCATTTAATTAGACAATTAAAGTGCCCAACATTTTGGCGCCGTTGCCGGGGAAGATAATTGTAGATTTTGGTAAGAACACTAGTTTTTTTTTTAGAAATGAATAGTCTGCATGAATCACCAAACACGAGAATGAACCCCTCAAAATACTAACATTGCAGGCATTAGAGGACGTGGAGGAAGAAATACTAACATACTGGGAAGACAAAACATTGTTGAAGAGATTATAGCCTGAGTAGATTCTTCTTCAGGATCCATTTTTCGCCATGCCAATCCTCCAAGAGGACATGATCCACATTCAGCAGAAATACCCCCTCTTGAAACATTGTTCTCATCAAGGGCTGGAGCTGAAGTTGTAGCTAAAAGCGAAGCTGAAGATTTGTCACCAACAAATCAACAAGCAACACTGGAGAACATTGAGGATCAAGGCAGTATAGCCTCAAACCGATAAAACCTAGAAGAAGTTGTTTATCAGATCAACAGTCAGATAGTCACTAAGGAAGAGTGGGATGTTGTTCATATTGAGTGGAATGAGAGAGCACATATGGAGAATCAAGGGGATAATAAAGAATATCTCTACCAAGAGAATCCACAAAACAATGAGGATCAGGTAAATAATGAAAACACTATCTCTACCTCGGTTTTTCCTATTTTTGATGTTCCCACACGAGGGATGGATCCTATGAAAAACATACCTCTCTCGGCTCTCCCAAAATTTCATGGATTATCTACTAAATATCCAGATGATTTTCTGTTTGAATTTGACATTTTGTGTAGAAGCTATGACTACACTACCACTGCGCATAAGCTCAAACTGTTTCCATCCACATTAAAATGAAATGCGTTAAGATGGTTCATGAGCCTTGGAGGGGAAAACATTTCAACATGGATACAAATGAGGCATCTTTTCCTGCAAAAATACCAAGACTACTGTCGAACAAGGGAACGTAGAGAAGAGTTGTTCAAAATGTCACAGAAGGAGGATGAGACCCTTGAAGACTTTGTGGAGTGACTCCAATACATTCTACAACGGTCTGGCCATCCAGATGTGAGTAAGGACATTCTGAAAACCATTTTTCTAAAAGGATTTAGAGAAGATTGATTATATATGATGAATATGCTTGGTAAAGGAGATATATCTAAGGAATCCTATGAGGACATTATAGACCTCTGCAAAATATGTTCTCGAGGATCTACAAGGAATAAGTCAACTACCAAGGATACTACTTTTTCAAGGGTATAGAAATCAGCAAATGGAGGAGCAACAAGAGAAGAAATAGGTAATCTATTAGAAAGTTTCAAAATGGAGATGATTAAATATTTTTCCTCACAAATGGATACTTTACAATTCAAACAGAAACAAGTAGAACCAAAGCAAGTATTATGCATTTTCTGTCCAAAATGCAAGAAGAAACATCCACCAAGGGAGTTCCCACTGAACAGTGTCCAGGTATGCCTTATTTGTGAATTAGACCATCCCACTGACCAATGTCCTTCTCTACCAGGGATAAAAGAATCAATGAAGGAAACTAATGAGGAAGAAAAGGTTGTCTATCTGATCACACAAAGAAGACAATGGCAGCCAAGAGGTCAAGGTATGAATTCTCAATTCTCTTCTCCAGCATTTAATTATTGGAACAATCATCTACCATGTGTCCTGTCGAATGTTCCCCCTCCAAATCAAATGCCACCCTATTATCAGGATCCCAATGCATGGTTACCTATGCCCCAACAACCGAATCACTATGGGCAATGGAACCCATATGGGAGAGGTCCTCAACAACAACTTATTTATCCAAGCCAACACCAACCAAACTTCTTTCAACACCAATTCCAACCTCCATACCAGCAACAAAAGTTGTAATTGCCTCCCAATAAATCACCAAACAATCCTCCCTTACGACCTCAGATGCCTGTGTAACCTAACCCAAACAAAAATAATAAGGTTGTTCAGAACATAGACATACTTAATGTGCCAGCCTTATCTATTACTCCTATTCCCTGTGATGAAATGCATTTAAGATTAGGGAGAATAGTTGAGCCAATAGTTGAAGATGCTCCATCTTCAGAATCAGATAAGGAATCAGGGGAGAAACCATATGCTGATACAGAAGAAATTGACCAACCCATTCTAGAATCAGTAGACCCACCATTCCCTGAAAGACTGAAAATTGTCAAGCCTGTGGAATTACCATCTTTCAATCTCCTTGGAGAATTGCAAAATCTGCACGTTAATATTCCACTACTGCAAGCAATAAGGGATGTTCCTATTTATGCCAAGACTATGTGGGATCTCTATATCAGAAAACCTGGACGAAAACCTAAAGATCCCCTCACAGTGCATGTAATGGGGGATTTTTAATGAGCTAATGCTAAGCAAAAATCCACCTATTAAATATGGTGACCTGAGAAACCCTACTTTCACAGTTAAAATTGAACAAACATCTATTCAACATGTATTAGTTGATTTATGGGCAGTAATTAACATCATGCCAATAGAAACTACGCAGTTGCTGCAACTCCGAACGAAATTCCGACCTACTCATACTGTTCTAGAATTAGTTGATTGCTCTACCATCAGACCAAAAGGAGTAATCGATGACTTAGTTATTTTAGTAGACTCATGGGAGTATCCTGTTGATTTTGTCATGTTGCAACCCAAATCCAGTCTAGGAGGCCATCCTCTAATTCTAGGATGACCATGGTTAGCCACAACTAACGCCTTTATAGGTTGCTGATCTAGTTCTATGACCATCTCTGATGGTTACGACACAAAAAATCTTACCCTGTATCCTCATGCTACACCCAGTGCAGAACCTGAAAAATCTCTATGGATGGACACTGAGGCTGGAAGTGCTCTGCCTATGCTAACTATAGGAAAGGCCCTGAGTTTCAAGGATGAGACAGAGGATGAGTTAATCAACTATTTTATTTGTGATCCCTCTATTGTTACATAGTACACACACCACCAATTGATCAGAGTCTTTGACCCTATGGCCCCGGAAGAAATGAAATCGGAAACTGCTGACAATCAGAGTGATTCAGCTGTAACAACAGTCACTGTAAAAAAAAACACTGTAACAGAAGATGATGAAATAGTAACAGCTGAATTATTTCCTAAAATTAGTTCCAAGAGCGTCGCTGTGGAAATCGAACCTAGAAAAACCTTGAACATCAATCCCGATCTCTCTAGTGCTGAAACTCGCCGACTGATGAATTTACTGATTGAACATAAATAAGCATTTGCATGGGATTACATGGATATGAAAGGAATCCCCTCCGAGCTATGCACCCACCATATATACATCAAAGAAGAATTCCAACCCATTTGCCAACCGCAAAGGAGGATGAACCCAAACCTTAAAGAAATTGTTAAAGAAGAACTTCAGAAACTTCTCAATGCCAGATTCATCTATCCTATATCAGACAGTGAGTGGGTATCACGATTGGTTATTGTGCCTAAAAATAATGGTAAGTGGAGAGTGTGTGTGGACTATCGAGCTCTGAATAAGGCAATGTAGAAAGATCATTTCCCTCTGCCATTTATTGATACAGTTTTAGATAACTTGGTTGGAAAGAAATATTTTTCTTTCCTAGATGGATTCAGTGTCTATAACTAGATACAAATTGCCCCATAGGACCAAGATAAGACCACCTTTACCAGCCCTTGGGGAACATTTTCCTACAAGGTTCTCCCATTTGGCTTGTGTAATGCACCAACCACTTTCCAGAGAGCTGTGATTGGTATTTTCTCTGATATGGTGATTGATTGTATGGAAATATTCATGGATGAATTTACTCCTTATGGGATTAATTTCGAAGATGCTTTGTCTAATCTGGAGAAAGTGCTCAAAATATGTAAATAGTCTCATCTCTGACATATGATGATGCGTGAAGGGGTAGTGCTGGGACACTTCATCTCTTATGCAGGGATTCAGGTAGATCCAGCCAAAATCCAGGTAATTTTGAACATTCCAACTCCATCAACTTAGAAAGAGGTAAGAAGTTTTTTAGGACATGCTGGGTATTACTTACAGGAGATTCATAAAAAAATTCTCTAAACTTTCCACTCCATTATTTTTCTTACTAACAAAATATGTTAACTTTCGTTGGACCGACGACTGTGAATTGTCTTTTGCAGATCTTAAACAGAGATTGTCTACAACTCCCATCTTGAGAGGGCCCAATTGGGCTCTTCCTTTTCACATTTCTTCAGATGCCTCAGACATTGCAATTGGTGCAGTACTAGGGTAACAAGAGGATAAAGAACCCTATGCTATCTACTATATCAGCAAGACCATGTCTCCTGCTGAGTTAAATTACACAGTTACTGAAAGAGAATTCTTGGCAGTAGTATATGCAATCAATAAATTCAGGCATTATGTAACTAGTTACCCAACTTTTATTCATATTGATCATACACCATAAAATATCTAATGAATAAACCTATTACTAATGCCCGAGTGACAATATGGTTGTTACTACTACAATAATTTGACATCATTATAGTGGATAGACCAGGAAAAGAAAACGTGGTTGCTGATTTTCTCTTGAGATTACATATAAATGATCATAATTCACCCGTAGACGATTCCTTTCCCGATGAAAATTTGTTTGCAGTATCTGCTCACTCACCCTGGTATGCAAACATTGCTAATTATCTGGTTGCAGGGAAGGTACCTCCCCATTTATCTCCTAGGGAAAGAAGGAAAATTATTCAAAAGAGTGCCAGGTACAGTTGGATAGGAGGATACCTCTTCTACATCGGGTTGGACCAAGAAATCGGGAGATGTGTGAGGGATGATGAGGTTTATGATCTGTTGAAAGCCTACCATGATGGCCCTTGTGGGGGTCATTTTTCTGTGAAAAGGACCGGGCATAAAATTTTAAGGATGGGCTATTACTGGCCCAACATATTTCAAGATGCCAAGAATTATGTCCAAGCTTGTGACAGTTACCAACGCATGGGTCAACGAACTCACAGGGATGAGATGCCACTCTAGCCTCAGGTAGTGTTAGAGCCTTTTGAGAGATGGGCCATGGATTTTGTAGGACCCATTCACCCACCTTCCAATCAGAAAGTTTATATATTGGTATGTACAGATTACATGACCAAGTGGGTGGAGGCAAAAGCACTTATCAGAGCATCAGAAGAGGTCGTTTTAGCATTCTTGTTTGAAAATATATTTGTTAGGTTTGGCGTTCCCAGAGAACTGGTCACTGATGGAGGACCCCCTTTCACATCACATAAATTTGAAGCTCTACTCAGTAAATATCATGTTTTACATAGAATTGCTTCTCCATACCATCCAAAAGGCAATGGCCAAGTGGAAAGCACCAACAAAGTTATTGAAGCCATTATTACTAAAATAGTGAGAGAAAATTGTAAGGATTGGTTTGACAGACTGCACGAAGCTCTATGGGCTTACCGAACTACTTGGAGGAGCACGACTGGTTTTTCTCCTTACGAGATGGTATATGGAAAAAACCCTGTTTTTCCCATTGAATTCGAAATCAAAACCTTAAGAACTGCATCAGTAGTCAATATCGACTTGACTATGGCATAGAAAGCCAAACTGCAACAACTCAATGAGATTGATGAAAAGCGTTTAGACGCAATCCATCAAACCACAGTGATTCAACAACAATGAACAAAATGGCATGACCGAATCATTAAGAAGAAATTATTCCAGAAAGGAGATTGGGCTCTGTTGTACAATTCACACTTTAAGGAATTTCAAGGTAAGCTGCGTACACGATGGTTGGGGCCTTATGAGGTGGACACTGTCTTTCCTAATGGGACAGTCCGGTTGATTACTATTGATGGATCAAATACACACCTACATGCAAATGGCCATCTCCTGCGTCTGTATCAATGCCCACTGTCCAAGGAAAAATTCAAAACTAGCTGTACAGCTGATACAGATTATCAAATATTAAACAGAAAGGAGCTTGCTCCTTCCCTTTCTGAACTTTAGGACTTATTTTTCTCAGACTTTGTATATAAATAATCTCAGCAAAATTTACATTTCTCTATTATTTTTAGTTGAAAATTTTCTATTTTCTTTACTCTGCTAATAAATCCTTGGAAGGTATCAGGCAATTCTGTGTGTGCAGGTAGATTGATGAACAAAAGGAAACGATGAGTTCATAGAAGTTTTAAAACTTCCTAGAATCAAAGTAAGGCAGCGTTTTCCCGATCTCCATGCTGTTACACTTTTTCCTGATAAATTGACTAATCTTCTTGCTGTTACACCTTTTCCTGATAAATTGGCTGATCTCCTTGCTGTTACACCTTTTCCCGATAAATTTTCCGATCTCCATGTTGTTACACCTTTTCTTGATAAATTGGTCGATCTCCATGTTGTTACACCTTTTCCTGATCAATTGGTCGATCTCCATGCTGTTACACCTTTTTCCGATAAATTGGTCGATATCAACACTGTTACACCTACCTCCGACATTTTTGAAAAAGAACCTGTTGATACACTAATTAATGTTGTGCTTTATTTCCACTTCACTCTTTCTTTTTTCCGATGCTGCGGCTCCCCCTCCAATCTTCCATGCAACAATACCTCTGATTAGACATTACTGATGCTTTCTATCAGAAAGTATTGCTTCATTGTGACATAAATTCACATTCGACAGTATTCAGTTGGCTCACTACAGTAAGGTCTACGATTCTGCACAAGCCATCATTTCTCTCACGATCCTTCATCATGCCATCTATTATGCGCCATTCCGATGGTGGTTGGATTGTGCGGTTACTCCGATAGGTAGTTATGTCTGGTAAGATTTGAGGTATGTAATTAATCCTATGTGTTCAAGTAATGAAGATACAAAAGCATGATTTCCTATTTACTAACAGGTTACACTTGGAGCTAATCCGCTTAGTTGGGGGGGGCAATGTAAATCTAGTCATTCATTCCGAAGTTTATACACACCTCCACCACCTTTCCACCCACACTTCTTTTAACTAAGACACTGTATTCTCTTTGCAAATCATGTTCGATCTTATTGCGTCTCTAATTTAGGTGATAGCTTCTCCTCCTACGTGTATGTAACTCTCAAGAAACATCATGGGAGGATCAGCTGTGAGACATGAACCCAAAACTCTGGACAGTTTACTGCTACACCCAGAGGCCTACCAAATATTTCTTCAAGCAGGCTGGATATCATATTTTAAGAAGTTGAAAGAGTTTAGTGAGGATGAAGTATTGGAATTCAGTCAAAATCTTACTGAAGGGTACTCAATGGTGAATGGGGTAAGGATTCCAGTAACAGAAGCAAGCATTTCTGCTGTAACAAGATTGTCAAGAATAGGAGACCAATGGTTTAACACAAAAACACATATCCCAGACGCACAGAAGGGGTTCCTCGTCAACACTGAGTGAGTTTAGAACAAGGGAAGAGGTGTAGACATCAATTCCTTACTAGAGCCATGGGGGAAAGTTTCAGAATTTCTTAAAAGGTACATCACCTGTGAAGGTAGATACCAAGTTGTTTATTTTTCTGATTTCATCTTATTATCACATATGTGACATCAGAAATTGATAAACATCCCTTATTATCTCCTACAATCATTGCATAACATGGCCCGTTTTGTAAAAAAATCCAAGAGCCCCAAGAATTGTGTTTCTAATCACAGACTCATCAGCTTATTAATTCACAGAGGTATGGGCATTTCTAATAACCCATTAACTATTGCAGCAGCCCAGTCACAGTCTGTAAATCCAGTAAGGACTACACCAGTCCTTGAAACTACAACCCATGGATCTCTTCCAGAGCCTTTACCCTCAACTACAACAACAACCCAAACGCCTACTGTCACTATCTATAAGACACCTCAGAAGAGTAACAGTGTGACCCGAAGCCATCCTGGCACCACACAGACAAGAATTGATGACTTTGCAATACAACAACCTGTAGCTATAGAAAAACAACTAGATGAGGAGCCAACCACTCGACCACAATCACAACACTTGGCTGATACACTGATTATTGAAATCCAACCCCCTGCCTCTAATAATAAAAACCCTTCTCCTACCTCTGCATTACCTAAAACGAGATAAAGGATAGCATGGTCCTCAATACCATCAAGACCACTTACCCCCTCTGCTGAGGAACCAACTATCACACAGACCACTCCTACTGCTACTACAATCACACAGGATTCTCCTATTACTGCTACAACCAATCAAGCACCTACTAACATTCCCTGTGCATTTTCACAGAAAAGGAAACATCCATTCAAAGGAAAAACTCGGATGTCCATTGGTAAAATTTAATCAACATCAAATCAGAACCCTCTGGCTGCTGCAACAGAAAATTCTCCAGGGGTATGAATACCAGGTTTTACCTTATGCCCAGAATTGCAGGAAACTATCTTCTCCTTTCAAAGCAAATGTGCCCAATTCCCAGCAGAGTCATCGGTGCTGCCTGATGATTTTGCGCATCCTATGTCCATTGAAGAAATCTAAATTATCTTAGACCCTAGCATACCAAAATTTCCTCCTTGTGTGATTGAGGAAGAACACCCTATTCCTCCTGCATCAATGAAGAAGCAACCCACTACTTTCATTTCTACTTTACCCAAGAGAAAAACTAGGTCCACCAAGTCTGCTGAAGCTGCAATTGGAAAGAAAAATATCGAGCAGGTCATTCCTATTCTTCGTCCACTATCATCTATGCTATATACGAAGAACGTTCCACAAGAATAAACTATCCAGGTCGAGACTAACCCACAAGAACCAGTCCTAAAAGATACAAATGTTACACAAGAACCAGCTGCTCCACAGGAGATTGTCACACCAGAGCTAGAGATATTAGAACCACCTATCCATGTCGAGTCTGATCCACAAGAACCAGTTCCGATAGTCACGAATGTTACACAATAACCAACTGCACAACATGCTGAGGATGTTCCACTTGCAAATTTATTTGCCCAAATAGAGAAAAAGATCAAGAATACAAAAAAATCCAAGATTGTGGCACTACTCAAAGAAAATAATGACCTTAAAGCAGAGATAAAAACCTTGAAACATGAAGTGGAAGATACTCGATAGAAGAATCCAGAAGGTATAACCATGGGCATCCTAGCACTAACAAAAGTTGTTATGGTCAGAGAAAAAGAGCTCATGTGTTTTGAATGTGGCAACATTTACTATGAGGTAGGATATGATGTAGTTAAAGTTCCAGCAGCTACAAGACCAACAAATGTATCAATCAAGATTGAACATGGACTCCCTTCTACAAAAACTTCAACGAAACAGGGGAGATCTCAACATCATAATCAATATTGAACATGGACTCCCTTCTACAAAAACTTCAACGAAACAGGGGAGATCTCAACATCATAAATCAACCCCTGGTATGCCAGCAACTTGCAAACAAGAACCTCTGTTTCGTTCATGAGTTGTTACTCGAGCAACTCAAACTGATCCTATTCTCAAGAATAGAAGAACCCAAACAGATGGTTGACACAATAGATTTCTTTTTTTTGACACAACATTCTTCATTACCGGCACTTAGAATTTTCTCTTAACAATTTTGCACTAGAGTAGATACTCATCTACTTCAGCTACAAGATAAGGTTTGAATGTGTTTTTCATGAGGACATGCAATGTCTTCAGTTGGGGGGTATGTTAGGACCCTGAAATGCCCTTTTTCACTACACCTTTTGATCATTCAACCCTCTCATTTCCTAAGATAAATGACTACTATAATGAGAACTAAGACCCTTTTTCCCAAGGTACGAACTATTCATCTTGCTTTTATGTTTTCATTTACTTAGCATGTTTGATTGAATACGATCACATATTTTACCCATGAAATAATTCAACTAATGATCAAAATGATAGAACAACCCACTTCGAGAATCAGGTCGCTGTTGTCATAGCTATGCACAATTCCTGGGAGTTGTTACAAGATTGCTGCAACAGATGCCCATCAATCATGGAAGCTGTTACAGGACTTTTGCAACAAACGACCATCAATCCTGGAAGTTGTTACATGAATTCTACAATAAACAACCATCAATCCTGGAAGCTGTTACACAACTGCTATGTCAGAAGCCTGTTAATCTCGGAAGCTGTTACAATAGACGCCACCAGTCCTATTGTGATACGACTGCTACAAAACCTATTGATTAGAATGTTGGCTCACGATGTTGATGAAGGAGAATTCAAGATTTGGTATTTATGATATCTAATGAACAACCTGAGAATCAGGGATTCTCAGGAATGCTCTGTTTCTGAACACTGATTGACTCTGACTTTAAATAGCAGAGCTCTTGTAATGTAAAGGTTGTTAGTATTTTGGCTTGAACTGAAGAAAGGAATGATTATTGTACTCAACATCTTTTTGGCAATTGAATGAAGAACTGGATTGAATTTTTTTAGCATATTGTGATCTATCTCTTTGAGTGGATTCAATGAGAAGGAAAGGGCCCACCTTCTTCACTGATTCCCCTCTAATTCGAATTCTAGATTTAATTGTTTTCATTGCAATTGGTTTAACTATTAGATGTTTCTGAATGAAACTGTTGTTACAGTTTAGTCCCTTCCTGATAAATGCGCATAAATTTGTCTCATGAGAATTAGAAGTCAGTTGCTGAGCATGGCTGGAGAGTTACTTTTCCTTTTTATGCATTGAGTTTAAATCTTGTTCTGGAGAATTAAAAGTGTGAATTAACTTCTTGCAATAAGTAGATTTCCCTTCAGAAATAACATATAATTTCTTCCTGCAAAAGTAAATTAGAAAGTTAGATTAAGGTAGGTAATTCATGGTTTTTGTAGATTCATCAGTTTAGATTGCAATTATGATTTTAAGCCTGTAGCACTCCAGTTGTATCAGGACAATTGTTTCAGCAATATTGTTTGTTTGTTTTTGTTAGAAGAACTTCCCTATTGCAATTAGATTAGAGATGCTTCCATAATCTAGCATAGGCAGTGCAGAATTATCTTGAAATAACATACTTCCCTCGGTTGACAATTGATATTGAACACTTTGATTTTCCATTTAATTAGACAATTAAAGTGCCCAACAGTCATTCTGCAATCTTTGGCCATATGTCAAAAATTGTCACATTTGTAACACTCCACTTCAGTGGTCAATGATTCAAACCTATTGTAAATTCTTCTCTGTGTTTCAATAGGCCTTCTTGGATAACCCCTTTGTGTATTATTATCAAATTAGTTATTTTTCTTGTTGTTATCTCTACAATTCACAGCTTTATGTCCAAAATTATTACATGCATAACATAAACCAAAAAATATAGTTTGATACCTGAGAGTTGAGGATATTCTGAAAGGATATGCTCTTGTGAATCCTTCTTCTTCTTGAGGCATATCTGTCAGTTGTTGATTTTGAAATCTGAATATACTCAGTGGAGGAGTGTCCCTGTATATCTTCCTATCCCCTTTGATTATTTTTGCATAGCTTTTTGGATATGTTTCTTGCTATGTTGTTTTGGAGCTTGATCCCTTTTCTATCTGATTTTATCCAAGTCTTGTCTTGTCAAAATGAGAATTTTGACTGCTGATAATTACATCCAAAACTTTTGAGCTATTTTGAATATTTTTCTTTTGAATATCCTTTCCTAATGTGACAATCTCTGCTTCCAAGTTTCCAATGATCCTGTCCTTTTCTTTTAGCTATTTTTTGAGTGCTTCTTCAATTCTTTTATCTTCTTCTATTTGAACCTTCAATTTTGTTATCATTTGTTCTAGTTATCCAGTGTCTTCTTTCTTTGTAGTTTCCTTTTCTTCTTCTTTTCTCCTCTAATAACTTCTATGTCACACATTAATTCTTCTCGAAAGTCAACTTCTGCCTCTTCCATTTTTTCTTCAACTTCTTCACATTCTTCTTCGGCTTCTTCATATTCTTCTTCAGAGTCTTCTTTGTCAAAGTATTTTACTGTCATGAATAGAACTCTTCCTGTCTCACTGTCACTGAATTCATCTTCATCTGATGATGAGATGTCTTCTTTTGTGCATAAGCTTTTCTTGAAAACTTTCTTTGTAGTTCTTTTTCCTTTATATGTGTGTTTCCCTTCATCATTTCTCTTTTTCTTATGAGGACATTTGTTAACAAAATAACCAATACCATCACAATTAAAACAAATTAAAGGAATCTTACCTCTGTACCTACCTTTGGTTCCCTTGTTCAATCTTTTGACAAAGTTATCCACTTCTTCATCATCTTCCGAGTTGTCACTGTTGCTGCTATATTCTTCTTTTTTCTTTTTCTTTGATCTTTTGGACGCTTTTAAGGATTCTTCTTTTACATCTATATTTTCCTGTTCAGTTATCATTTCGTATGCTGTGAAGATTCAATGAAGTTCGTCCATGCTTATTGAGTTTAGATCTGATCTTTATTCTAGTGCTGATATCTTAGGGTTAAATCTCATAGGAAGATATCTTAGTACCTTTTGAACAATTACAGATTCTTCAATTTCTTCTCCCAATCCTATGATTGCATTCACTGTTTCATTGGCTCGTAAGAAGAAGGATGAAATATTCTCATCTTCCTTCATTTTTAGTTGTTCAAACTGACCTTTGTAAGTTTGAAGCTTTGCTGCTTTGACTTTTGTATCTCCTTCATAAATATTTCGAAGCTTGTCCCAAATCTCTTTAGTGGATTTACAATGTGTAACTTTGGTGAATAACGTATCACTGAGACCATTCAAAAGTGAATTTTTGTCTTTGGAATTATTCTCACCGGGTTTCACTGCTTTGTCATTTGTTGGTGGAACTGCTGGTTCTGTGTATCCATCTACAATTGATTGTCAAAATTGAAATCCCTATGTCTGTATATATGTCTTCATCCTTATGCTCCAAAACTCTTACTTCTTTCCATCAAAATGTGGTATTCTATTTTTATACATGTTGGTACTCTCCATGATCTACCTTTCAGTGGTTAAAATAATTTCTGAAGCAACCTGCTCTGATACCAATTGTTGGATTACTGAGAGGGGGGGTGAATAAGTAATAGCGCAATTGTAATCCTTTTTTATCCAAATTAATCCAAATGTTATATCAATTTAGTATTATTATCCAATAATGAGCAATAAGAAATGAACAACCACACACATACACAATACACCAGTGTTTTATGTGGAAACCCAAATCAGGAGAAAACCACAGAATGATTTTTCTTATATGTCTTGAAGAATTACATTCATTGGAAGCACCAACTTCCTTTGTTTTCTAGCTACAACTAGAAGGAGGCTTCAACCCCCTAGGTTCTCAGGCTACAACCTGAGGGAATATCCAACTCCCCAATTCTCTGGCTACAACCAGAAGGAGGCTACAACCCCCTAATTTCTTTGGCTACAACCAGAAGGTGGCTACAACCACATGTCCTTGCCTCGTCCAACCACCTTGAAGTAGAAGTAGAATGATGGAACCACTCTCACACTATCACTGTGAGATATACCACTGTAAACCTATACCAATAAAATTGAACCATGCATTAACCATGCATCAATCTGTACCTCAACCTGTGATCAATGTGTACCATAAATAAGTGCATCAACCATGCACCAACCTGTACCATAAACAAGTGCATCAACCATGCACCAAATTGTACCAAACAATCTCTAATCAACCTGTACCATAAACAAGTGCAACCAACCATGTACCAAGTATGTACCAATCATGTGTCAAGTAATCATCAACTATGACTCATCAATAGGTACCAACATCATCAACTATACACCTCATGTATGTGCCAACTCATCAACTACTTGTCTCAACCATCTCCCAACTTGTACCTCCGCCAAAATCCCTCATCAATTTAATCATCCAAATATGATTTGTAACTCTGTAATAGACCAGGTGTATATGATCACATACCTACAAACCTTCCTTAACTTTAAATAACAAGAGACTAGCATATTCATCAAACTTTTATTTAGTCTCACATGACTAGTTTTGGATTAGTCAACAACCCTAACTTTAAATAATCATAACTTTGTACCTATAATGAATAAATATCTGAAACTGATAAAAAATGTTCTTCGGTGTGTTTTATGCAATTCCTCCAGGTGTCACTACTTGGAACCTCTCAGAAAAGGCGTTATAGCAAAAATGACATACTTTACTGAATTCTAGCTTATTCTGGAGAGCGACCTTCTATAGAGTGCCCCACAAAGAATATTTGTTGAATCGATATGAAACTATTACAAAACATACTAAAGAATGTAATATAACCAACACATTTGGTCTTACTGAATTTGGATCTTTTATGAATAATTTATGACATTGTTACCCGAAACACCTGTTTTTGACTAGTTTCAGGACTAGCCACAAACCCTATTTTCCACAGAGTGTAAATCCAAAAATACAACGACCACAAGCTGAATTTTTTACCATAGATACTTGGATATGTTTCCTAAATGGAATAGCAATTTCATGGTCTGAATCATTCTATAAAAAAAGTTATTGCGAAAATGGTTAGATGACCTATAAAAAAAATACCTTAGAAAGCATCATCAAAACAATTTATCCTTCCTTGAATTCCGACCTTCTTTTCTTCAATTTCCTTAGAAATCCAGCTTATATATCCTTTGGTTACCTCAGAAACATATAGATATTCAATATTCTCAAGTGTTTATAAAATGAGAGAGCCTTGCCTCTTATTTATACTCTCCAAGTAGCTTCCTTAAAAACATCTTCTAGGTCACTTTGCCCACGTTCCTTATTTTAGGGTTAACCCACTTCTAATTTCTCCATTAAATTTATTATTTAAATAACTTATTTTGTATTCACTTTGAATTATAGTACACTCATCACTTCAATTTATTATTTACCTTCTAAAACCTCTTAAATCACTTTGACTACTTTGACTTTTTGGGGCTTCTAGATGACATAAGAGGGTCCTCCAACTTCGTAAGGCCATAACTCTCAAACCGTGAGGAGTTATGTGATGTTCCACATACCACCAGAAATGGAATGACAAGAACTATCCATATAGGATAGTTTCACTGAAAAATTTAGTGACCTTCATCTCATTATTCCACAAATAAGCATGGGTTCTCTAACCATACTTCTAGGATAACTCAATCTGCAAAGCGTCTTCCCGTGATGGATTTCACCATAAGGGGACCACTTTGGAGTTCATCCATTTCTACTTATTACCAACCATGACAAGACAATAACGAATCATATTTACATCAAACAAACTTGGGTCCATTACCCAAACTTTTTTTCTACTGGTCTTTTTTCAAGGGTTGACATCAATGACAACTAACCTTAATCAACACATCAACCACTGTACACAAAAAATTCTATGTCAACGATTTCGTGGTATATGCCACTACTATCGGAAAGGTGACATGGTGAGGAAGACGAGGTTTAAGGTTGGTTGGATCGAAAATGATTGTTCCTTATCTACCATTCTCTGTCGCTCCCAACGTATGCATCATAGATTTTCTTTGTGAGGGGAAACTATGGAGAACCTCTAGAGTAGAAATTGCGCAAGGGGTCTGTGCCAGATCCTCCACGATGGAGTAGTTTTGAGAAACCCTCATGTTTGGGTTATGGGAATCATTCTTATAATCACCTTGAGGGATGTGAGTCATTGTATCACCTACTGTATTCTCAATTTGAAGAGCATTCAATGGGTTGGAGGCCCCCTTTCCCTTCTCAATGGATTCTGGCGTTTCATAGTCACGAGTCCTGGTTGATAAATGAGCATCAACGTTCATCATGTAAATGTTTATGGTTGGGTTGTTAGGAGTAGGCACGGGGGAATCCTCGACTACCCCCAACCATGGTCATGGATGTAGAAGCCTGAGACATATTTTTCCGTTGTGGAAAAGGGTTAGTCAACACAACAGGTTTTTTCTATGCTAGTAGATTATGGGCTTCCACAAGCCAAGGGAACAAGTGAGTTAAGTGATAATCCATGCAAAGCTTATATGGATACTTCACCTTCCTATTCTTATTTTTTACCTTGCCAACATTGTTAGTAGCCTTTTTATCCCCTTTACCCTTCTTGTTTCTCTATTTCTTATATCCCTTGGTCTGTTGGTTGGCCTTGGGAATTGTTGATTGCACACTGTGTACATCCGATGTTCGGGTTGTTGGGGTACCCGAACTAGAAGTCTGGTTGGCCAGAGTTTTTTGAATTGATAATTTCTATAATTGATTTGACAAGAGATTTGTGGAATTTATTTTTGCTGAGCTTACTATGACATCGACATCGGGCCTAGAATTTTGTTTGTCCTTATCGAGAGTTGATCGTGGCGCATCGAGTAAGATCTCGTAAATCTTTCTAGAATGAGAGTAAATTAGTTCTAGTTTTCGGGCTCTCATAATAGCCTTTTCCTCATAAAACACCCTGGATGTTGCTACATCTTTAGATACACAAGGAACCAAAGACTTCAAGAACCACTCAAGAAATAACAAAGGAAGGACCTTGACCTTAATCAAAATATTTCTACATTGCCACTCTCGGATATGATCTGAGATATGGTTAGCCTTAGTCTGCTCGAAGTTGGTCACCAAATCGGTGTCGACATCGTATCTCACTACCAACTGAAAATGGGTCAAGAAAACCATTGCCAGGTCATTAAAGTAAGAATACTTTGAGTTGTCTAACTTGATATACCACTTCATTGCACACCATATAAGAGTGAGTTGAAAAAGGCACAACTAAAAGAAGTCATATTTCAATGCGTTTGATGAGCACCACAAGTGAAAGGTAGTCATATGATCACCTGGATATTCACCATGCTTTCCCTCAAATTTCAGAATATCCGAAGGAAACTTAGTCGGCATGGGGGGCCAACGTGAATCATGATAGATCGGGTCATTTAACAATATTGACAAGTCTGGAAAATGCATGGTTTCTAGAAAGGGTAGTTTTGGTTGCAGAGTATTTACATGAAAAGAGGGACCTAGATTTTGAATGGCACCTGGTTTCCAGGAAAAGTTTGGCTACTGGCCAGGGTTTTGGTAGAGACCATGGCCGTGACCAACAAAAGGAAATTTCTTCTACTTTTGCATCATTGGTTGACTCCTAAATTGGACAACATAACCTGCATAAGGATTTTTCCCTATGTTGTGTTCCAAGGAATTTGGTTGGGGATACCCCCAACCGATCCGCCCGGCATAGGTATTGAAACTTTCCCGGGGTTCCATTGTGTATGGAAGCGGTTTCCCCCAATCGACATCCTATTGACGATTAAAATCGCAACGAGATTTTTTCCCCCAAATTTTTGATAAATCCTATTATTATAAGCTAACAAGATATATAATACTTGTAGGTGGGACCCCCTTGTAGATTGGGAGATCATATATGGTTCTTATTTCATGTTTATGCTGTTGTTCGACACTGCTTACAAGGTTCTACATGATTGATGAAATATTTGTTTTATTGGCGATGGATAATGTCTATTATGTGTTGTTTCTAATTTCTCTAAGATCTAAATTCCATATTGTGTGAATGGGTTATATCCATTGTTATCACCTTTTTATTAGTGCCATGATTTGTTACAAATTTCACCTGCATAAGACACATGTTAGTAACATGAAATAAGAGCAAGTGAAAAGAGACCTATGGAAAAATCTAAAGAAGAAATTAAACTATGCTGCTATGCTACACTACACTACGTGCATTGAATTAAATGTATTATTGTTATTCCTAGATAACGAGGTTATTGGCTATACAATTTATTAAGTTATATGTGTTATGGTGTGATTGACAATGGTTAATGTGACATAGGGTGGCACATTTGGCAAGTAAGGGGATGGTGGTTTCTATGCATGGATTAATTGGATGGATTAATGGAGGGTTGGATGGCATGTACTAAGTAATTAAATGCATAGAGGATGGAAGTGGCATAAATTTACTTCACATCACTCCATACCTCTCCCAAGGGCCGTCATCCTAGCTTGTCTATTGTTCAATTGTGTTTCACTATGGTTAAGCTCTGATTTTCAGGCAAGGGAAGAACTGCTCGACCAAGATCACGATTTTAAGTCTTTTGGTTACAGGTATGTCTTTTTTTCCATCCATGAACTTGCTCTGGTTATGAAATAGGTATTGGCTCAGTGATGTATGGGTTTTTGCTTTTCTTAAGACTGGAAATTGTGTAAACTTATGATATTTCTATGGAATGGATGATTTGTGTGGTTTTCATTTCAATGATGGTTGAAGTCACAGTTTCATTAATCATTCTGAGTGCTAGAAGTAATGAAGGCTCTCTGTTGTCCTTATTGGTTTTGGTTGAAGGGTTCCATTCGGTCCAGATTGGTTAGTTGTCTCCACATATTTATTTTCATCATACCCAGTCGTTTTGTTGTTATGGGGTTGCTGAGTTTGAACCACCTTGTGTCACTGCATATCGTTTCACTTGGTTATGGGTTCGTTCATGCTATTGATGTTTGCACAGTGGGTTATGATGGCTATTATGCCAAGGGGCTTGCTTAAGGTTGATTTCTATTTCTTGGCTCTATTTTATCTCAGCATTCTCTAGGTTGATTGGGAAAACCACGAGGGTTATACCTTGCATGTTCTCGGTGTTATTAGGGACCAAAATGAAGCCTCTGCTCCTCTGTTCATAGTCTCTCCTATCTCTTGAACTATCACCCTGTATGCGAAGTTATTGGTGGTATGTCCTATGTGTCCACCATATGGTCTCGGAGGTTCTCACCTATTGTTGGGGGTCAACTCCAGTCTCCCTATGTTGGTCCATAGAGCGAACCCTTGATTACTCAAGGCCCGGTTTTAATAAATGGAGTTGTTATATTATATCGGGTATATTGTTGATTGTTATGAGTGGGTGGGGTATCGTTGACAGTGGTTGATTGTTGGATCGTCTCTATTGATTATGTTGAAATTGGTTTTGGTTATTAGTATTTAGTCACCGCATTGGTTATTATAACAATCGAATTGATATCTCAACTTGATTAATTGGTTGATTTGAGAAATGAGACTGAATACACAGTCGCTATTTCTTATATTGTAAATATTGAATTGTTAACCCAACATTAGTTATAATTGATTAAGTCACAATGATGCTTCATGCATGATGCATTGGTATGTGTGGGCTTCCTAGAACATGTTTAAGTTGAATTGATGGTTGATGTTACTATGTATTTTAATTGCAAATTGAGAGGACTGCAATTTAAAAATCGTGATAGTGGTAACTTGGATATCCATTGCATATGTTTATGGATATCATTTGGTTACACCATCGAAGATGGGCACAGGTTCTATAACAATATGATTTCATTGCAATTTGATTATTAAATTGTTTAGAGGAATGAAACCAGGCACAATTTTTGTGTCTGTGTTTGACTAAGGAAATAATTCATGGACAATGGTTGATGTTTTGATGCTGAACAAAGTGGAAATAAGTGACCGTGTGTTCATTTGGGAATTGTTTTAAAACATTAAGTGGAAAAATGAGAAGAAAAACAACTCTTCTATAGGTTGTTGTGGAAGGAATATTATCTTGTTTTGATGATACCATGTTAAAGATTTAATTGAGAACAATGAGAAATTTAATACACATAATTGATTGAATTATACACAGTAGTTGTTTAATTGATCGCATTGATTATTTGGTTGGTGTTGGATCTTTTGCGTTTGATATAGAATGGTTTTATGGATCACCTAATTAATTTTATGGATAGTATCCTCTCTCTTTACCTACCATTATTTAACTTTTCTCTAATTACAATCCCCTCGATTTTCAATATCCATCTTTCACTCCCTATTCCTAAAATTTAATTACAGTTAAGATAATTTTGTAGTGTAACAATTTGAAATTGCATTTGGGTAAAATCATGAAGCTGGATAACAATTTCATGACAATCGCGTCTCAAAAATTCCCAGCGGCAATTTTTCGGCCGAAAAAATGTTTCTAGGATTTTTTTCAGCCAAAAATTTGCACATCAAATTGAACGACGCCCTGACGACACCCTCAAAATTTATGTACAATGTTTTTTGGATGAATTATTTTCCTGTAGTAAGAATATTTCGGCTGAAATACTTTTCTACCGAAACATTTATTTTTAACGGATTCTGTTAAAAACTAGGTTTCGGCCAAAAGAATATTTCGGTCGAAAATCTGAAAATGAGACTGTTTGCAGGAAACTGCAAATTCTCTCCATCTTACTTGATATTTTGAGGTAGTAGACTCCTACAAATACTCAAAATTTAGTTTCATAATTGATACCAACATTTTTAAAATTGAATCTAGTTTCATTGGATATAATTTATTTTCATTTTCATTGTTTTTATCTAATTTTATTTAATTTTATAAAAATATCACTACATAATACTTTTAGGTGAGATTATGATTCGGTGAAATGAAAAATCCATATCTCTAAAAATAAACAGTGGAAAATTATGGAAAATTTATATTCATAATCCTTAAACTGTTATCTTCAAAAGGTATTTTTAGATTTTACTTTTAAGTAAAAATTAAGATATATACAAGGTGTAGGAAAACATATGTTTAAAATCTACAATGTTTTCATCTTGGTCAACTTAAAAAAATTCTAGAAATTATAATATTCATCCGTTAGATTCAAAATTATAGTCATAATAAAATAGATTCTCTTTATATTGTTGCGGTATATTTTGTTTCTTAAAAACATAAGTTTAATAATATATACATTGTTGTGGGAAAAAAATAACTCATTATCATTCCTTTCATGTTTAGGGAACACACTGTTAAACAATTGTCAAATTGACATATCAAATCTTGATAAAACAAATTTGAAAAATAGTCATTGGAAAGCTAACAAAATTATTCACAAGTTTGTTTTTTACTATAAAGTGAAATTCTAAATAAAAAAAATACTTTTCTATGGAAAAAGTTGAAGAACTTGTGAAAATACAATTTTTTTTGTGATGAAGCAAGCAAAAGTGTTACCCATCTTCATGATTTTATCCAGTTTCTTGGATGGATTATAGTGATATGTTCCTTGGTTTACATTATAGTTGATTGTGTGTTGTCTGCGAGCAGTAACCATGATTCCTTTCCCCCTCATTTTAACATTTTTCGCTTAATACAAACCCCTTGCATATCCCATAACCTTTGTTCACCCCCTGCTCATTGATAACGATTAAACAATTTGTATGGATTGGATTGCATGAGTCTGATATGTTGTTGAGCCAAAATTTATTTCGTATTTTAAAAGAGTTTTCATGTATGGTTGTTAAAGGAACTATTTGCTGATCAATCATTCATGCAAGAATGATCTTTTTCAACTGAGGTAGCGATGGCAGAGGTAATCAAGGAAGAGGTAATTGGAACAGGGGCCCTAGAAGGCCTAGATTCTCCATTCACTTTGATGATGACTCACAAGAGTTAGGACAACTATTTTAGGTTAGGTTTTACAATTGGATTGGGCAAGGAGTGTCCCAACCTAGGCCTGGGAGGCCTCACTTCCAAGCTCCAAAATCCCCTGGTATTCCCATGCCCCCCCATGTCTCTTTTCAACTTGAGGTTCCCGAAAACGAAGGATGGCAAGATATTTTCCACCCGACAGTCTCCCAACATCATGGATGGCCCAATTTGTCCTTACTTGCTCCCCCGCATATCAATCATATTGTCCAGTCCGTCCCTGTCCACTCAACAGTTCAGTCCTCACATGCTAGCAAAAGGTTGAAAACTGAGGCCCACCATGCCCCTGACAAAGGAAAATCCATTGTTGCCCCTTCCTGCCCCTCCAATGGCTCTGATAAATCTGTGTCCTCCTGGATGCATTTGAGGGACGATTGTTCTCATGTGATAAGCAATATTAGGCCTAAAGGATCAGCACAACCAAAGGCAAATTCAGAGAGATCAAAAGGTTACAACAACAACAAAGGAAAGATTGCATCTCAGAGTGGAAAATATGGATTTTAAGTTTTATTTTTATTCATTGTTGATGATAGTTGGCTTCAGAAGTTTTGGACAACATGCTATTTTTTTGGATATATGAGTAACATATTTTGAAAATAATTTCAAAAAAAGCATTGGATAAATTGTCAAATATGAATACAATGATGGGAGTGATAAGGAGGGATGTGTTTGTTTAATTAACTAGTATGCTATGATTGTTGAGAGATAAAGTGGAGTGACAAGGGGTCCCACCCTATTAGTTATTATTTATATAAAACCCTTATTATGATTTATTACTTTTCCCCTTAACTAAAAACTTGTTTGATTTTTTAGTTAACTTAACTAATGAAGTATTTCAACTACTTCAACCAATTTTAATTTGCTTAAAGTTAAAAGGAAAGGGAAGAACAAGAGGAGGAAACAAGGAGAAGCATACTAAGGTTTGATCTTTAAGTTTGTGTTGATATAGTCAAGTTTTCATTCACTCCTTAATTTATCACAAGACTAATTCTTTTTTATGATAGAAGGGTCTTATTGTAGACAACAAGATTCAGGGATGAATTACATCATTCAAACACTTGTTTTTCAGAGGTGTTGATATATATTTGATAGTATGTGTAGACTTGTTTGTTTGTGAATTAGTTTTCATGATTGACAAAGGATATTATGTAGAGTCAAGTGGGAAACAAAATGTGGCAAGATGATCTAGCTTTTAGAGTTTAGTTTTTTTTTATTTTCTGTCAGAGGTCCTTTTGTATGTTTCATCAGGGACGTATAAGTTTGAATTTGGTCAAAAACTTCTTCACAAAATTTTGTAAAGATAAAGGCTCTTTGATGAAATGGAATGAAATAAAGGATTTCTTTATGTCACATATGTCTTGATTATTTACTTGGTGTCTTTACTTATGTCTTTGTATTTATTTCAACATTTGTTATGTTCAAAAAAATAAATAATGATTTTTTCTGCAAGAGTTTATTTATAAAAACAACCCTCCTAAGAACTTGTAATCAATACTTGTGAGTTAGGATATTAATTTTGATGGCTATAAACATATGGTGATATTATAATCTATTTTGTTTTATCCAAGAAGAATCTGAAAATGCTTGAGTAAGATCATTTCATATCTTTTCCTCAACATTTATCTGGCGACCATACTAGGGAGATCTTCAATATCTCTTTGGTTAATTTTTATGCTTGAATAACATCGAATACATCTGTTTTTCTGATATTAATTCTTTGATTGTTTTATTTCTTAATGACTCTTCCTGTTGCAAGGAAATCCAATATTGAGCCCATTCTTCAAGATCAGACGAGCATTGCTTTGAACCTGTTTAACACTATTTTAGACATAGCCAATACTCATGCTGAGCTTAATAATTCATGGGTAGAAATTGAATGAGATATTAGTGCCCAATAACATTGGTAAGCTAGACGTAGATAGCCTAGAAATAAGAAGTAACCTTCTTGTTCCTTCAGTTCTACCATTTCTTTCATATCGCTAGAATCTCGTGTTTCTAGAAGAAGAAGAGACTTATCACCTGAAATTAATCCTATTGCTGAAATAGGAAAAAGAAACGTTGTGTTGTCAACCCAACAGAGTTATCTAAGAATAAATTTCTCTGATTCTTCAAGTTCATCTTTTTATCCCTCAAATATCATCCACAAGATGGCATCTAGTGGTGGTTCTGGTGGCACTGGAAGTGCTTCATCCTCTCAGTCTTCATCTTATTCAATGATTGGTAGCTTGTATAGCCCCCATATCCCTGTCCAATCTACCAAAAATCCCACCAAATTCATTAAAAAGTATGGGCTTTTTCAGTTTGAAGAAGATGCCAGAACCACATCATGGCATGTGTCCTCTCCTCTTAACCTATTACCTGCTACTCTTCAACTTCCTAAATTCAAAGAGAATCTCCCTAGGTTTTCAGGAAATAACATTGTCACTACAAACAAACACCTGGTGGCATTTTATAATGCTTGTCAGAACATAGGGGCCAATGACAATGATACTTGCAAGCGCTTATTTGTCAATTCCTTGGAAGGAAAGGCTACGATCGATTTATTTGACCTTCCTCCTAAGATTATGTCTACTTGGGAGGAGTTAATCTATTGGTTCATATCGACTTATGGGCAATCCAAAATCCCAACTAAGAATTTACGGGAATACAATAACATCATCTATAAGGACGATGAAACCATCAAGTCATTCAACTTGTGTTTCACTAAGTTATACAAGAAAATCCCCGAACTTATTCGACCTCAAAACCAAGCCAATTTCATGCATTACTATAATGTGTTACCTTCCCCCTACAATCATTGGATTGAGGAAAAATCCATTGATAATCTTGGTTCCGCTCTGCATACTTGTTTAGAGTATGAAGAACAACTTGAAAGAACATGTCTTCCCCAGGGAGAATTGGTTAAATAGACAGACATGTCCTCCCTCTTACAACTATTATAAGATATGAATAATCATATGATAGCATATGAATGAAAAGGAACTATCTCCCCTCTCACCCCTGGAGCTTCATCCTCTTCTGCACCCCCCTTTAGGAATCCAATTGAAAATATTTTTCATCCTAAATCTCTCTTGCCCCGAAGTTGGTGTAAATTTTGTAAGGAACACCACGAGGAAGCCACATGTGAGGTAAGGAAGAGTGCCAGAGATAAGATATTTGGTAAAAGACCAAAAACTACCATCGTTTTCCTAGAGTTTGCGGAGCCAAAGGATGTCATGATCATCAATACTAGGAAAACATCCTACGCTCCCAAAGGCAGATATGACCCTCCCCACAATTATTCTATCCCAAGATCATCTTCACCAGCTGCTACGGTTTAGGTTCCTAAGGTTCCTAATAGTCAAGAAACAAATCCCCCTCTTCCCTCTTCCAAATACAATATTCTGAATCAACTAGCCAGCATCAAAGCAGATGCAACCCTTCTGGACCTGGTTTTCACCCTTGAACAAAAGAGGCATCTGAAACAATTCATGGAAGGAAAAGAATCCATTGTAGCCAACCTCTCTGAAGAGGTAAACAAAGATAACTTGTCTATAAATAAAGTAGGTGTACATTAATTTAGATACCCTGTAAAAAATCCCCCCTTTTGTTGATTAAGGTTGGTTGTCATTGATGTCAACCCTTGAAGAAAGCCCCACATCACAAAGGTTTGGGTAATGGACCCAAAATTGTTTTATGTAAATATGACTCATTATTGTCTTTTCATGGTTTATAAGAAGTAAATATGGATGAAATCCAAAGTGGTCCCCTTATGGTGAAAGACCTCGTGGGAAGACACTTTGCGGGGTAAGAGAACCCATGCTTAATTGTGGAATAATGAAATGAAGGACAATGAATTTGTTAGGTAAACTATCCTATATGGATATTTATTGTCATTCAATTTCTGGTGGTATGTGGAATGTCACATAACTCCTCACAGTTTGAGAGTTATGGCCTTATGAAGTTGGAAGACCCTCATATGTCATATAGAAGCCCCAAAAGGTCAAAGTAGTCAAAGTGGTTTAAGAGATTTTAAAAGGTAAATAATAAAGTGAAGTAATGAGTGTATTATAATTCAAAGTGAATACAAAATAAATTATTTCAATAATAAATTTAATGGAGAAATCAGAAGTGGGTTAACCCTAAAATAAGGAAAGTGGGGCCAAGTGACCTAGAAGATGTTTTTAAGGAAGCTACTTGGAGAGTATAAATAAGAGGCAAGGCTCTCTCATGTTAATCACACTCGAGAATATTGAATATCTATAGGTTTTTTAGGTAACCAAGGATATCTAAGCTAAAATTCTGAGGGAAGGTGAAGAAAAGAAGGCCGAAATGAAAGGAAGGATAGACTCTTTTGATGGTGCTTTCTAAGGTATGTTATTTACATGTCATCTCACCATTTTCACTATAAAGTTTTTTCTATAATGATTCATACTATGAAATTTCTATTCCATTGAAAATACATATCCAATTATCTATGGTAACAAATTCAGCTTGTGGGTCATTGTATTTTTGGAGTTACACTCCGTGGAAAATAGGGTTTGTGGCTAGTCCCAAAACTAGTCAAAAACAGTTGTTTCGGGTAAAAACGTCATAAATTATTCATAACAGATCCAAATTAAGTGAAAACAAATGTGTTGGTTAGAGTAACATTTGTAGTATGTTGTGTAACATTTTTAGATCAATTCAACAAATATTCCATGTGGGGAACTCTCTACAAGGTCTCTCTCTAGAATAAGCCATAATTCAACAAGGTATGGCATTTTTGATATAACTCATTTTTTGAGAGGTTCCAAGTAGTGACACCTGGAGGAATTTCAGAAAACACACTGAACAAAATTGTGTATCAGTTTCAGATCTTTAGACATTACAGGTACAAATTTATGATTACTTCAAGTTAGGGTTGTTGACTAATCCAAAACTAGGCATGTGAGACTAAAGAAAAGTTTGATGAAAATGCTAGTCTCTTGTTGTTTAAGTTAAGGAATGTTTGAAGGAATGTGATCATATACACCAAGTCTATTACAGAGCTACAAATCAGATATGGATGATGAAATTGATGAGGGATTTTGGATGAGGTACATGTTGAGTACATGGTTGAGACAAGTAGTTGATGAGTTGGCACATACATGAGGTGTATAGTTGATGATGTTGGTACATATTGATGAGTCATTGATGAGTAGTTGACACATGATTGGTACATACTTGTTACATGGTTGGATGCACTTGTTTATGGTAGAGGTTGATTACAGGTTAAGGTAAAGGTTGGTGCATGGTTGATTCATGGTTCAAATTTATTGATACAATTTTACAATGGTATATATCACAGTGCTAGGTTGACAGTGGTTCCATAATTCTACTTCTACTTCAGGGTGATAGGACGGGGAAAGGACAAGTGGTTGTAGTTAGAGAACATAGGGGGTTGTAGCCTCCTTCTGGTTGTAGACACATAATTGGGGAGTTGGAGCTTCCCTTAGGTTGTAGCCTGAGAAACTAGTGGGTTGGAGCTTCCTTCCAGTTGCAGATGGAAAACAAAGGAATTTGATGCTTCCAATGAATGTAATTCTTCAAGACATATAAGAAAAAACATTTTGTGGTTTTCTCCCGATTTGGATTTCCACATAAAACACTAGTGTACTATGTATGTGTATGTTTGTTCATTTGTTCATTGCTTATTTACTCTGCAGTTATTGGATGATAATGCTTCATTGATATAACACTTGGATTGTATGGCTAAAAGGATTTCATTGCTCTATTACTGATTCACCCCCCCGCCCTCTCAGTAATCCAACAATTGGTATCAGAGCAGGTTCATTCAAAAATTAGTTTAATCACTGAAAGGTAGATCATGGAGAGTACCAACTCATATAAAAATGGAATACCATAGTTTGATGGACATAAGTATGCTTTTTGGAGCATAAGGATGAGGACATATATACAGGCACAGGGATTTCAAGTTTGGCAATCAATTGTAGATGGATACACAACACCAACAATTCCACCAACAAATGACAAAGAAGTAAAACTCAATGAGAATAATTCCAAATCCACAAATGCACTTTTGAATGGTCTCAGTGATACGGTATTCAACAAAGTTGCACACTGTAAATCCGCTAAAGAGATTTGGGACAAGATTCAAAATATTTATGAAGGAGATACAAAAGTCAAAGAGATAAAGCATCAAACTTACAGAGGTCAATTCGAACAATTAAAAATGAAGGAATATGAAGATATTCCAGCCTAATTCTTATGAATTGATGAAACATTGAATGCAATCATAGCATTGGGAGAAGAAATTGAAGAATCTGTAATTGTTCAAAATATACTAAGATCTCTTCCTATGAGATTCAACCCTAAGATATCAACACTAGAAGAAATATCGGATCTGGACTCAATAAGCATGGATGAACTGCATGGAATCTTCACAGCATATGAAATGAGAACTGAGTAGTAAAATCCAAATGTAAAAGAAGCAGTCTTTAAGGCATCCAAAATATCAAAGCAAAAGAAAAAGGAACAAGAAGAATACAACAGCAACAGTGATGCCTCAGAAGATGATGAAGAAGTGGCCATCTTCGTCAAAAGCCTGAACAAGGGAACCAATGGTAGGTATAGAGGTAATCTCCCTTTAATTTGTTTTAATTGTGATGGTATTGGTCATTTTGCTAACAAATGTCCTCATAAGAAAAATAAAAATGATGAAGGTTACTCAAAAGGAAAACACACATATAAAGGCAAAAGAACTACAAAGAAAGTTTTCAAGAAAAACTTATACACCAAATAATACATCTCATCATTAGATGAAGATGAAGTCAGTGACAATGAGACATAAAGAGTTCTATTCATGGTAGTAAAAGAGTTTGACAAAGAAGACTCCGAAGAAGAATATGAAGAAGCCAAAGAAGAATGTGAAGAAGTCGAAGAAGAAATTGAAGAGACAGAAGTTGACTACCGAGAAGAATTAATGTGTGCCATAGAAGTTATCAGAAGAGAAAAGAAGAAAAAAAAGAAACTACAAGAAGAATGAGACAAGAAAAAGGACACTCGAGAACTAGAACAAATGATCACAAAATTGAAGGTTCAAATAGAAGAAGATAAAAGAATTGAAGAAACACTCAAATAACAACTAGAAGAAAAGGACAAGATCATTGGAAACTTGGAAGTAGAGATTGTCACACTAATAAAGGATATTCAAAAGAAAAATATGCAGAATAGATCAAAAGTTCTGGATGACATTATCAACAGTCAAAAATCTCATCTTGACAAGTCTAGACTTGGATACAATCAGACAGAAAATGGATCAATCTCCAAAACAACAGAGCAAGAAACAAATCCAAAGAGCTATGCAGAAACAATCAAAGAGGATAGGAATATATACAAGGAAGATTACAGGGACACTCCTCCACCAAGAAGATTTAGATTTCAGAATCAACAACAGACAGATAGGCCTCAAGAATAAGAAGGATTCATAAGAGCACCTCCTTTCACAAGATCTTCAACTCCCAGGTATCAAACTATATTTTTTGGTTTATGTTATGCATGTAATAATTTTGGACATAAAGCTGTGAATTGTAGAGCTAACAATAGGAACAATAACAACTTTGAGAGTTATACACAAAGCGATTATTCAAGGAGACCTAGTGACACACAAACAATAAGTTACAATAGGTTGGAATCTTTGAGAACTGAAGTGGAATGTTACAAATGTAACAATTTTGGACACATGGCCAAGGATTGCAGAATGACAATCCCTCCTAAAGAACCTCACTAGAATAACAACAGTCACAAACAAGAACCTTAGAAAATGACATGGATAAGAAAGCAAGATCAATATAAAAATGAAGAATGCATAGTTTCTCTACAAGCTAAGCAGAAGAAACACGGTTGGTATGCTGATAGTGGATGTTCAAAACATATGACAGTTGATAAAGACAAATTTCTTACATTACGAAAAGAAAAAAATGGATCAGTCTCCTTCAGAAATGATAATTCATCCAAAATCATTGGAGAAGGCACAATCCGAATTGGGAACAAGAATGAAAAGGCACAAAATGTTCTACTGGTAGAAGATACGAAACATAATATTCTAAGTGAGAGTCAAATGTGTGACCAAGGTCATAAACTTACTTTCGATTCAGAAAAGTGTGAGATAAGAAAAGAAGGTTCAGGGAAATTGGTCAGTACAGCTGCAAGAACTTCAAACAACATATATGTGTTAAGTGAAATTGGAAATGAAAAGTGTTGTCTAGAAAATGAATATGAAAATTGGCTATGGCATGGAAGAATGGGTCACATGGATTTTGATAACCTTGTCAAAGTCAGTAAAAGAGAAACATTCAGAGAAATTCCCCAGATCACGAAACCAACCAACACTATATGCAAGCATTGTCAACAAGGAAAGCAAACAAAGGCCAAGTTCAAATCAAAGGAATATCCAACAACAAGACCACTGGAAATTGTGCACACTAATCTAGTTGGACCAATTACAACAAAGGGCTTAAAAGGTGAAAAATACTTTATGTTATTAGTTGATGATTATACAAGAATGGTTGTAGTTTTCTTTCTCAAGAACAAGTTAGAATCTTTTGAAAACTTCAAGATCTACAAGGAAATGGTTGAAAATGAGATGGATTCAAGAATCAAATGTTTGAGATCTGATAATGGAGGAGGGTTCACTTCAAATAAATTTATGGACTACTGTAGCAGTCATGGAATAAAAAGGCAAGTCTTCGTTGCTAGGACACCTCAACATAATGGATTTATTGAAAGAAAGAACATGACAATACAAGAAATGGCTTGAACAATTCTAATGGATTCCAAATTGACAGATATATTTTGGACATAGGCAGTGCATACAACAATTCACATTCAAAATAGAGTAATTCTCATAAACAACACTGATAAAACTCCCTACGAGCTATGGAAAGGAAGACCAACAAATGCAAAGCACTTCAGAGTTTTTAGAAGAAAATGCTACATCAAAAGAGAATATGATAGAATGGAAAAGTTTGACCCTCATGTGGACAAATGAATACTTTTTGGTTACTCAAGTACAAGGAAATCATACAAGTGTTACAATCTAATATTGAACAAAGTTGTGGAAATAATCAACATAACAATTGATGAAACAGGTAGACTAGAATCAAAGGAAGAAGAAAACAAATCAATAGAACAACTTTTCGAAGAAGAAGATGAAAAATAAGTAGAAGAGGAAGATGAAGATGAACAGAATCCGACAGAAGCAAAAGAGCAAGTTCAAAAAGTATCTCCAAAGACACCTAGCAAACGAGTACAGAAGAATCATCCTTCAGATCCAATTATTGGAAACATAGATGTAGGAGTTGAGACTAGAAGACAAATCTGTTCACTAGAACAAACACACCTAGCACTCTTATCTACAATTGAACCAAACTGTATTGAAGAAACCGAGAAGGATGAATTTTGGAATAAGGTCATGGATGAAGAATTGGATCAAATAGAGAAAAATGACACTTGGGAATTGGTTCCAAGACCAAAGAATAAGAATGTGATCAGCACAAAATGGGTTTTCAGGAATAAATTGAATGAAGATGGACATGTTACAAGGAAAAAAACTAGATTGGTATGTAAAGGATATGCACAGATTGATGGAATCGACTTTGAAGAGACATTTTCCCCAGTTGCCAGAATGGAAGAAATCCATTTTCTTTTAGCTTATGCATGCTCCAAAAATGTTATAGTATATCAGATGGACGTAAAATCATCTTTTATGAATGGGGAACTTGAAGAAGAAGTCTACATTGAAAAACCAAAAGGATTTCAATTGTCAGAGAACACAGACTATGTGCGTAAATTAAAGAAGGCCTTGTATGGTCTAAAATAGGCTCCCAGAGCATGGTACTCCAAACTGGATAAGTATCTGCAGCAAGCAGGGTTCAGAAAAGGAAGTGCAAACAACAATCTCTACATCAAGGTAAGTGAAGGTAATATTTTATTAATTGAATTTTATGTTGATGATATTATTTTTGGTAGTGATGATGACAGGTTAAGCCAGAAATTTGCAAATGACATGCAGAATGAATTTGAAATTTCGTTACTTGGAGAACTATCCTTCTTTCTAGGACTTTAGATATGTCAAAGAAACCAAGGAATTTTTATTTCTCAAACCAAGTATATTAGAGAAATGCTAAAGAGGTTTGGAATGGAATATTGCAAACCAGTTATCACTCCCATGCAAACCAGTTGTTAGTTGAGCAAAGATGATGATTTGAAGCCTACAGATCAGAGGAAACATAGGTCAATGATTGGCAACCTACTATATGTGACAACATCCAAACCAGATGTAATGCAAGCAGTTGGACAGGTGGCACGATTTCAAGCAGCACCAAGGGAATCACATGTATTATCAGTAAAGAGGATTTTCAGATATGTCAAAGGAACAAAAGAGTTTGGATTATGGTATCCAAAAGGAAAATATCTATCACTTATTTCCTACACAGATGCATATTGGACAGGTTGTATTGATGATCGACGAAGCACCAGTGGAGCAACGTTCTACTTAGGTGAGTGTTTGATATCATGGATAAACAAGAAACAATCATCAATATCTCTATCTATAGCCAAGGCAGAGTATATTGCAGAAGCAACATGTTGTAAACAGGTTCTTTGGATGAAACAAACTTTGACAAATATACAGGTTGAGTATGATGATCCCATTCCAATATATTGTGATAATACAAGTGCCATCAGTATCTCAAAAAACCTGGTGATGCACTCCAAGATGAAGCACATTCCAATCAAGTATCACTTTCTACGGAACAGGTTGTAGAAAATAACATCAAAGTTGAGTATGTGGGAACAAAAGAACAAGTGGTAGACATCTTTACAAAACCACTTCCACGGGAAGCCTTTGAATATCTTCGCCAAAGACTTGGATTTATTTCTATTCCAAAATGAATTTTTTTTGAATGCTTTTTGAATGCTTATCTTATATGTCTTAGATGTACATGAGGAAGCACCATAAGAGGATAGTTCAGTCAGGGGGAGAAACACCAGATGGAAATATAACTTTCCCATTGATGACAAAGGGGTAGAGATTTATCAGATGCAGAGGACAGAGGCATGGTTCCAGGGGGAGAAGATTTATTAGATGCAGAGGACAAAGGAAAATTTATTAGATACAGAGGATAGAGGCATGGTTCCAGGGGGAGCATGAGTGATATGATTTCAGTATTGTATCAGAGTGTTTCCATCAATGCCAAAGGGGAGATTGTTGATTAAGGTTGGTTGTCATTGATGTCAACCCTTGAAGAAATCCCCACAACACAAAGGTTTGGGTAATGGACCCAATATTTTTTGATGTAAATATGACTCATTATTGTCTTATCATGGTTGATAAGAAGTAAAGATGTATGAACTCCAAAGTGGTCCCCTTATGGTGAAATCCCTCACGGGAAGACACTTTGCGGAGTAAGAGAACCCATTCTTAATTGTGGAATAATGAGATTAAGGACAATGGATTTGTTAGGTAAACTATCCTAGATGGATATTGCTTGTCATTCCATTTCCGGTGGTATGTGGAACGTCACATAACTCCTCATAGTTTGAGATTTATGGCCTTACGAAGTTGGAGGACCCTCATATGTCATCTAGAAGCCCCAAAAGGTCAAAGTAGTCAAAGTGGTTTAAGAGATTTTAAAAGGTAAATAATAAAGTGAAGTAATGAGTGTATTATAATTCAAAGTGAATAAAAAATAAATTATTTCAATAATAAATTTAATGGATAAATTAGAAGTGGGTTATCCCTAAAATAAGGAAAGTGGGGCCAAGTGACTTAGAATATGTTTTTAAGGAAGCTACTTGGAGAGTATAAATAAGAGGCAATGCTCTCTCATTTTAATCACACTTGAGCATATTGAATATCTATAGGTGTCTAAGTTAACCAATGCTATCTAAGCCAAAATTCGAAGGGAAGGTGAAGAAAAGAAGGCCTAAATGAAAGGAAGGATAAATTCTTTTGATGGTGCTTTCTAAGGTATGTTATTTACAGGTCATCTCACCATTTTCGCTATAACATTTTTTCTATAATGATTCCAACTGTGAAATTTGTATTCCATTGAGAAAACATATCCAAGTATCCGTGGTAAAAAATTCATCTTGTGGGTCATTGTAGTTTTGGAGTTACACTCCGTGGAAAATAGGGTTTGTGGCTAGTCCTGAAACTAGTCAAAAACAGGTGTTTCGGATAAAAATGTCATAACTTATTAATAATAGATCCAAATTAAGTGAAAAAAAATGTCTTGGTTAGGGTACCATATTTAGTATTTTGTGGAACATTTTCATATCAATTCAACAAATATTCCGTGTGGGGCACTCTCTACAAGGTTTCTCTCTAGAATAAGCCATAATTCAACAAGGTATGCCATTTTTGCTATAACTCCTTTTCTGAGAGGTTCCAAGAAGTGAAACCTGAAGGAATTGCATAAAACACACTAAAGAACATTACATATCATTTTTAGATCTTTATACATTACAAGTACAAAGTTATGATTACTTCAAGTTAGGGTTGTTGACTAATCCAAAACTAGGGATGTGAGACTAAAGAAAAGTTTGATGAAAATGCTAGTCTCTTATTGTTGAAGTTAAGGAAGGTTTGTAGGAATGTGATCATATACACTAGGTCTATTATAGAGCTAAAAATCAGATTTGGATGATGAAATTGATGAGGGCTTTTGGTTGAGGTACATGTTGAGTACATGGTTGAGACAAGTAGTTGATGAGTTGGCACATACATGAGGTGTATAGTTGATGATGTTGGTACATATTGATGATTCATAGTTGATGAGTAGTTGACACATGATTGGTACATACTTGTTACATGGTTGGATGCACTTGTTTATGGTACAGGTTGATTATAGGTTATTTGGTACATGTTGGTGCATGGTTGATGCACTTGTTTATGGTACAGGTTGATTATAGGTTATTTGGTATAGGTTGGTGCATGATTGATGCACTTGTTTATGGTATAGGTTGATTACAATTTGAGGTATAGGTTGATGCATGGTTCATATTTATTGTTACAGGTTTACAACAATATATCTCATAGTGACAGGTTGACAGTGGTTCCATCATTCTACTTCTACTTTAGGGTGGCAGGACGGGGCAAGGACAGGTGGTTGTAGCCAACTTCCAGTTGTATCCAGAGAACATAGGGGATTTTAGCCACCTTCTGGTTGTAGCCGGAGAACATAGGGGGTTGTAGCCTCCTTCTGGTTGTAGCCAAAGAATTAGGGAGTTGGAGCTTCCCTTAGGTTGTAGCTTGAGAAACTAGGGGGTTGGAGCCTCCTTCCAGTTGCAGCTGGAAAACAAAGGAAGTTGGTGCTTCCAATGAATGTAATTCTTCAAGACATATAAGAAAAATAATTCCTTGGTTTTCTCAAAATTTAGGTTTCCATGTAAAACACTGGTGTACTGTGTATGTGTATGTTTGTTCATTTGTTCATTTGTTCATTTCTTATTTACTCTGTAGTTGTTGATACTGAGAAGGGGGTGAATCAGTATCAAGTACAATTTAAAAACCTTTTCCAACTTATATTTAAACCATTCAATTATATTCAATGAGCAATGAACAATATTATAAGAGTTACACCAATACACCACAATACACCATGCACAATATATATGAGAAATAATCAATAGTTTTTGTTCAAGGGAAGTAATGACTTCCAAAGGTAGCTACAGCTTCCAAATGTAAAGGG